>JABJVR010008368.1:0-10700 GCA_025773905.1 Chitala chitala | reverse complement strand
CTGGTGACTGATCTTCTCCTCTCATGTATCTCCAGGCTTCCTGACCTGGTGACTGATCTTCTCCTCTCATGTATCTCCAGGCTTCCTGACCTGGTGACTGATCTTCTCCTCTCATGTATCTCTAGGCGTCCTGACCTGGTGACTGATCTCCTTTCCTGTCTCTTATTGCTTCCTGACCTGGTGACTGATCCTCTCCTCTCATGTATCTCCAGGCTTCCTGACCTGGTGAGTGATCTGCTCCGCTCATGTCTCTCAGTGGCTTTTCTATCCCTGTCCCTCATTCTGTCTACCTGATGCCATTCCTTTCTCTTCTCATACTCTTTGTACTCATGATGATAAACAAAATTCTATTTAATTATAAAATAACTTTTAATAATGTTGAAGAGCATGTCATATTTATCTAAATATATCCTGATAAGAATATAGTCATTTATTTTTTTCAATATGAAAGCCCATGGCAGAAACCAGGAAAATGTCTATATCCTTTGATATCTACCTTCATATCCTCTGGAAAGCTTAGCAAAACAGGAATAAAGAAATCATACAGGTGTATGTCTGGAAGTTGAATGATGTCAAAATTTTTTTTGGTTAGGAACGTTTTGTCCAGTTGATGTGATACAACTGTCAGACAGCTCCACCTGGATCACTGGAATCTGCATCGACATATCGGTGTACAATTAACGTAGGCAATACAAAGGGACGGGCTTCAGACAACCTCTCATCTGCCTGTTTCCATACTGTTACCAACAAGCCATCCCAGTTTTGTGCCCTTGTGCTATTTTAGGGGGACTGGGTGACCTTCCTCAAAAACAAAGAGATAGTCCAGAATCAGAATACCTTTATTGTCATTGAAAACGTGACGTACAACAAAATTAGGTGCCTTTTCTGGTGCAAGTAAAAAATATAACTAAAAAAATACCTAATTAACACAAAAACACAAACAACCATTCCCAGATTGCACATTTCCCTTATTGCATTGCATTTAGTGCTTGAACAACTCTGGGATAAAAGCTATTTTTCAGTCTGTTTGTTCTTGTTTTAATTGTTCTGTACCATCTGCCTGATGGTAACAGTTCAAACAGAGAATGACCAGGGTGAGACGGATCCTTAAGGATGCTGTTCGCCTTTTTGAGGCAACGGGAACTGTGTAACTCCTCCAGAGTGGGAAGTGGGCATCCAGTGATCTCCTGGGCTGTTTTAATTACCCTCTGGAGCTCTTTTTTCTGCACCACTGTACAGCAGGAAAACCACACACAGAAACAGTATGTTAAAATGCTCATTATGGAGCAGTGATAGAAGGACACCAACAGTTTCTGGGAGATGTTACTCTTCCTGAGGACCCTTAGAAAGAAGAGTCTCTGCTGTGCCTTCTTCACCAGCTCTGTGGTGTTTACACCCCAGGTCAGGTCCTCCATGATGTGGACTCCCAGGAACCAGAAGTCTGTGACCCTCTTCACATAGTCCCTGTTAATCATTAATGGTGTAGTGTCCGTTTTATTTTTCCTGAAGTCAATGATAATTTCTTTAGTTTTGGACGTGTTCAGGAGCAGGTTGTTGTCTCTGCACCACTGAGACGGCCGCACCACTGAGACGGCCTCACCACTGAGACAGCCGCACCACTGACGTAGCTGCACCACTGAGACAGCCGCACCACTGACACGGCCGCACCACTGATGCAGCCGCACCACTGAGACATCTGCACCACTGACGCAGCCGTACCACTGACACAGCCGCACGCAGACTCATCCCCTCCAGAGATGAGCCCCACCACCGTGGTGTCATCCGCAAATTTGACAAGGATCTTGCTAGAATGGGTGGGGGTGCAGTCATATGTATAGAGGGAGTAGAGCAGGGGGTTCAGCACACAGCCCTGTGGGGATTCTGTACTGAGGCTGAGAGCCGTGGAGGTGTGGGGGCTTACTCTAACTCTCTGCGTGTGTCCTGACAGAAAGTCCTTGATTCAAAGATATGTTGGATTAGGCAGTCCCAGGTCATACAGTTTACACACCAGTCTGTGAGGAAGGATGGTGTTAAATGCAGAGCTATAGCCTACAAAGAGGAGCCAAGCATAGCTTCCCTGCTGCTCCAGATGGGTTATTGTAGCATGTAGGGCTGTAGCTACAGCGTCTTCCATGGACCTATTTGCTCTATATGCAAACTGATGTTGGTCAAAGGTGGGAGGTAAGAATGATGTAATGTGATTCTGTATAAGTTTTTCAAAGCACTTCATGAACACTGGAGTATGTGCTACTGGTCGGTAGTTGTTTAAACTGGTGATGGCAGGTTTCTTGGGCAGAGGAACTATGATGGAGGGTTTCAGGCAAGGTGGAACAGCAGACTGTGACAGGGACTGGTTGAAGATCCTAGTAAAGACTCTGGCCAGCTGATCTGCTCAGTTCTTCAGCACACGTCCGAGGAAAACATCACTGCAGCCTTCTTTGGGTTGATGGTCCTGAGTGTGTACCTCACCTCATACTCCTCCATTCTGAGGGTGAAGCTGCTGTATATGATGTGTCTGCCTCTGGTCACTTCACGTCAAAGCATGCAAAAAAGAGGTTAAACTCCTCTGCCAGCGATGTGTCACCTTCAGCAGCTCCGAGGTTGGGCCTGTGGTTGGTGAGGTGCTGGATCCCCTCCCACACCTGCCTGGTGTTGTTACTGTCCAGGTGATCCTCGATCCTCCTTCTCTAATCCGTCTTGGCCTTCTTGATGCCTCTCTTTAGGTTGGCTCAGGCCACACTGTAGAGGGCCGTTACCAGACCTGAAGGCGGTGTTCCTCTCTTTCAGGAGGCGCTGTACCTCCCTGGTCATCCAAAGCTTCTGACTGTGAGAGACTCGGATATGTTTCTCCACTGTGACAATGTCCATGCAGCTCTTTATATAACACAAGACAGTGTCGGTGAACACCTCCAGCCCAATCAGTTCTGCTAAAACAGTCCTGCAGCTGTTGAAAAGCTCCGTTGGCCAGATTTTAACAGTTCTGGTGTTGGCAAGAATAGTTCTCCTCAGGGGGGTGTATGCAGGGATTAAGAGCAGGGACAAGCGGTCGGACTGGCTGAGGTGCAGTACTGGTCTAGCCCTGTAGCCCAGCTTGATATCTGAGTAAACCTTTTCCAGCGTGTTAGCTCCTCTGGTAGCACACTTTACATGCTGGTGGAATTTAGGGAGCACTGCTTTTAATTCCACATGGTTAAAGTCCCCAGCTAAAATGTGCACAGTGTTAGGATACCTGCTTTGCTGTAGACTGATGCTATTATGCAAATAACAGAGAGCCAAGTTAGCATTAGCATCTGGTGGAATGTACACAGCAGTTATCCTGACCACAGTATGCTCCCTGGAGGTAAACAGGCCTGCATTTAACAGTCACATACTCCAGGTCTAGGGAGCAGTGACTAGCCAGAGTCGCTGTGTTAGTACACCAACGGTTGTTGAAAAACACACACAGCCCCCCCCCCCCCCGCTCTTACCAGAGTCACCGGTTCTGTGCTGTGAAGCCTGCTAACTCGATAGCAGAGTCCAGAATGGATTAATGGAGCCAGGTCTCTGTGACAAGGAGGATGCAACTATCCCTGATGATGTTATTTGTTGCCGCCTGTAGCCTCAGTTCACCAATTTCATTACAGGAACAGGCTAGGGAGCAGAACACAACACCCAATTGCACACACACAGTGCTGGTGAAATACTGTGTGCGTGCAGTTCAATGCTGCCCAGTGTATAAATAACTGGAAAGCTCTGCTACTATTTACTACTGGTGCTGGTGTCACTCAGTCAAGCCCAACGCATTGCAGCAGTGGTTAAAAATACACAAAGGTTTCGATTTAGAAAATAATAATTGTACGTTTTTAGGAGGCTTCTGTTAAAAATAAAGGGAGGCTGAAGCACCCGAAAATAGTCTGGAACGGCCTTTAGCCTGTGCACTAGAATATGGCACTGGAGGTGCAATATGGAGCTAACAACAATTGATAAAACTTATAATGCTACACTGTCATTACTATTAACTAACTAAAAGACACATATACTGAAAATAGAGTATAAAATAATCTTTTATTTCTTTAGAGGGAGCAGTCCACAGAAAAGGTGTGTTACCTGTCAATCACTGATATAGCAGCATGTCTGTTTAATCTAACTCTGCTTTAGTTGGCCAAGTGTTTTCCTCACCACCAACACTGTTGCTGACCATCTGATGCAAAAATCATACACTATTGGATTAACGTTGGAAATTTATCACAAGAGCATCATGACTAGACGCTCACGGCACAGATTCAACTTACAAGATCATTGTAAAAATTCTATTGTAATAACTGCCACAGAGATGTTATGAATATTCACATGCAGAGCCCAAAACAATACTACAAAAAGACTTAACAATATTCAAAATTCAAAACCGTTAATCTTAAATCTAGACAAAATAATTAATACAGTGGAACCTCGGTTTACGAACACCTCCCTTTACAAACTTTTTGGTTCACAACCTATGTATATTTCCTCACAAAAAATGCCTCAGTTGTCGTACTGCGTCTTGGTTCGTGAACCACATAAGCCAGCAGCGATGGTCGCACATGCGCATCAGCAGCTGTTTAGCTTTCGCGCAGTGCACATCTCCGTTGAAATTCAGCTTGCGTTCTTTTGAATTTCATTGGGTTTTGTGTTCTACTTCATTATAAACTATTAAAAAAGACACCATAGGACCAAAGAAGGATAGTGATAATAAAGGAAAAAGAAAAATTACCAGAATTGCGGTAGAGATGAAGAAAGAAATAATTGCTAAACATGAAAATGGTGTTTGTGCCATTGATCTGTCTTATCAGTTTGGTCTGGCAAAATCAACAATCTCTACTATTCTAAAAAGTAAAGAGAAGATCAAGTTAGCCAGTGTAGCAAGAGGGGTGAACATTATTACTAAACAAAGATCACAGGCACTTGAAAAAGTGGAGAATTTGCTGCTGATTTGGATAAACGACAAAATGTTAGCTGGTGACAGTGTTTCTTACACACTGGCAGCTGTTTTCTCTTTAAACGATATTTAATAACATGAGTAAAATACTTCGTGTAATTTACAGTGAACACTCAAAATAGTAAGAACAAAATTATTTTATTACAGACTATAAGAAGACAGGTGTATTTAAAGCAGCTGGGTTTGACGCCCTGGCATTTATATTAAAATAGTTTCAGGGAGGGGAAAAAACTTTTTAAGACTAAAGTGACGCAGGAATGAAACAAATTGTTTTTAGTTAAGGTATGAAGTTAGAATATGTAGACTTTATAAACAACAGGATTCATAACATGTTGACAATCATTAGCCCTGCAGCCTGTAAGAATAAACCTGAATCCACTAGGCAGATATGGGGTATAGGCTGCTTTGCTGAGGGTATAAAACAGCTGGGAGGGTGAGTCAAACATTTGTCATTGACCATTAAGCAAGTATGAAGGGCAGTGCAGTTAACAGGAAAAGAACTCGTCTTACCTCTGGGGTGAGTGCGTTATTGTCTGAGGTCTGGCTAGAGAGCAGCACGTGTGTGAAGCCATCCTGCTTCCTCACCACGATGTCCCGGAATCGACAGTTGCTCTCGTTCTGGCGAATATTGTACCTCAGCCGCTTGTCAAACACGTAGCCCTTCTCTTCTGCCAGCTTTCGCTTCACAGAATTGGGTATATTCATCCCGCCATTAGAAAGCGTTGATGCTGTTTGGAAACATCATTAAGGAGGCAGGTTCATTTTTACTTTATTGTGGTATCTCTACCAACACATAATACAAAGTCAAATGATCCATTAGCATGTATTGAATAACTCATGAACACGCATTTTGTTTGCCAGCTGATGGAAGTTGATAAAATGACCCAGAGTAATTAATTGAATATGTCAGTGGTAGGCTGTACTTGAAACTTTTCACAAACTTAAAAAAAGATATGAACATAAAGATGCTTCCTGTTGATTTAGAACCTGATGTGATACTTGTTACCATGCGTCCACAGAAGAGGCTCTGACTCTACATGTTCTGAGAGCCTCCATTACCCTAATCCTCCTTAGGTGACACCCGCTCTCACTCCCACCGCTGCTCTATATAGGCTGGTCTACACATCTTACAGCGGGCTTCTGATTAATGTCCACAAACCTCCTCGTTTAACATCTGCTATTTGCAGCAAATTCTGAGTGTTCAAAAACAGCTTCTCTGGTGAAGAAACTGGTCTCACCATCATGTATGGTGAAGAGTAAGAGCATGTTTGAGAACTTCCCATCCCATGAGTGATTTGTTGTTCACAGACTGTGAGATGTACAAATAATGACAGCGCTCAAGATCCAGTTAAAAACACTGTTTCAGGAATGTTACGTTGTGTCATCCAGTGTGTGAGGATCATGATGTTTTTGTTATTGCCTCTTGTTAATTGTGACTACAAATTCAGTTTGTTTCTGTATTAATCTGTCTGTATCACATAGCATCACTGAGTGTGACAAATGCACTATATAAATAAAACATTACTTTTCTTCATTATTCTTTATATTAGTAGATAACAGGGCACTGGATTCATTTAAAAAATACATTAAAAAAACCTTTTTATAATCACACCTACAATCCCTTAATCCTATAATCACACCTAAAATGCTTTTAGTTGTTCACAGATGAAGTTTATAGGTCATAGTGAAGCCGCCTTTACACTGCAGCAGTGATGGATAGTGAAGTATACTCAGCCTCAGGCTACACCAGCAATATCCTATCAGAGCGATCCGATGTGACCCTTGGAATTGTGATTATCCTGCTTTTTATTCTAGAACCTGGAAACGAATGAGCACCTAATGGCTACACCCTCAGGCCGGATCAAACTGATTCACCCACTCAATGTTCTGAACTCAGTCTTCAAATGTATGCAATTACTGCTATGAACAACACAAAAATAAACAAACAAATGCATGGTTATGAAGTGCCTGGCAGTACAGTTTTAACATAGAAGAAACTGGAAATGTGCAGCTCAAATGACATTTGCTAAAGAATAAAAAACCACAATGGAATCAAAATAAAGCAGGAGTGGAGACAACATATCCTTCTGCTTTAGGGTCACTTAAATAAATGATAAAGGACAGTCAGGCAGGTTAGAGATGAGCTGAAATGTAACATCACGGAACATCTAGAAAGTGCAACACAAAATTTGTTTTCAAGGATGAACATACAAAGTTACTTGTAAGATACGTTTTTAATCCATTAGCTTGGTTTCACAACAAAGACAATGTGCACCTGCTGTTCCAACAATACGGTAAACTGAGTCCAACAACCACAGCCGCAACTTATGGAAGTGTGTTCTGCTCACAGGAAAAACCAGCTGTGTGCACAGGAACCTGAACATTTGCAAGCAACGCAGCCATCCCAGAGGTATGCTCATATCTCACCTAGTTCTCTGCTATAAACGCATACAGGAAGCAGCGTACAATTCTGTGCATAAGAACAGTCAGCATTTTGCTGTTGACATAATGTTTAACAGTTCATGACTACAGGTAGGTACATTTCACCTGTCACAACTTCACTCCTTTCAGTATGCAAGGCTTTTCAAGGGTTTACATTTTTTAAATCTAGCTTCTATCCATGTATATTTATGAACCAATTGTTTTATACAAAATAACACATTTTCACAGACGTACAAATAATCATAAAATACTGTAACACTCTATAAGGAATTACAAAGAAATCTCTGTCTGAATCTCGGACTGATGAAAAATGGAAAAGAAACATTGTCATCACTGAATTTCCCCAGGGATGTCAGAGGTGATGTCTGTTTGCAGGGATTCAACAGCTCAGTCAGTGCGTGTGAGTAAAAGGCCATTGTGGAAGAGCCCTTGAACCAATAAACCATTAATCAAGGCAGCAATCCTGTTGAACAGGATACTAGCCTGTGATGGATTGTTACAAGCCTCATACAGCATTAAAAAGGCTTGTTCTGCTCAGTGCTTCTTTGCACATGGTGAAGGGACTTCAAAGGGGAATTCTGACATAATCAAACAGACAAAAAGCTGACCAATTCTCCACGCAGTAATATGCAGTGCTGAACTTCCTTGTGAATCTCACTGAATTACCCCAACAGGTCTAAACTGTGAGGAGGAAGGAGTCTGAACCAACTCATGGCTGAACCATCATCATCATCATCTCTCATAAAAAATGAATTGAATGTACAATTATGAAAAACAATGTGAAATTACAGGTGCCCATTTTAACCACAGTTTAACACAAAGTATTCATAACTAAATAATTGTTTAAATACTATTTGGCCTCACAGCTAAAGGTCTGTAAAATGTGCTGTCATTGTAACTAGAACATCACATGGTAACTTGTTCATCTGATGAAAAAACTTAAAGTCTATCAAAATTTAAACAAAAATAATGACTGCAGTCATCACTGACTATGACTTGCATGATATCATTACAACTACATAATGGTCCCAGGCCAAAGGAAAAAACTGCACTGAAGTGATTAATAAAGCCTTATAATTGATTTACACTGAGTTCTAACACCTGGAGTAAATCCAAGTAAATAATAAAGGATATTAGTTTTTATAGTTCAAAATAATACAGCAATAGATCTATTGTGGTCTACTGTAAGATAAATATATTTACAATGCTACCATAATTCTCAATACCAATTACTTAATGTTTAGTCTTCTTTCTTCATAAAAATACAAAATAGACTGTCAGTACAGAAACAGTATAATACAAAACACGGAATAATACAAGCAAAACTGATCAAATGAGATAAAGAGTGTTACATCTTTGTACATTTTGTATACATGTATGGGCGCATGGGCATATGGGCCTATGCGTGTATGGCAGTTTCTTTTCTTCGTTTCCTCTTCCCATTTTTTCTGTGCAGGTACCCCCTTCATCATTGGTTTCCTCTTAAATTATTTATTTGAGATGATGTCATTTACAACCAATCACAATCCAGACTGCAAGTCTAAAAACTGAAAGAACTTGCAAACTGGAGGGAGAGAGGGAAGAACGGACAGAGATGCAGAGGGAGGGAAACAGAGAGAGAGAGAGAGAGAGAGAGAGAGAGAGAGAGAGAGAGAGAGAGAGAGAGAGAGAGAGAGAGAATGTATGTGACAGATATTTGTGACTTGCCATAGCCATGTGGTATTAGCTGTGTGTCAGTGATACCCATTTGTCTCCTTTCTGTTCTGTAGTCACTTATTGTCTTGTTTGTGGTGCCTGTGGGGAAAGTGAATGGTGTAGAAGGTCATGTAACATCCCTCCTACACATATGTAGGTTTTGTTAGTACTGTTGAGAAACAGTGCCATCATTGTATTTATGTTTGATTAGTTAGCATGTGGTACATAGTGTGCCTTTTGTGTTTCGTTCTGGGTTCAGGGCGTAAGGTTTTTTTTGTGTTGTTAGTAAGATGTGTTAAGTTTTAATATTTTCTTTGACACCATACTCGATAATTTTCTCCAATGTGTATGTAATGTGTATATTGCTTGAATATTTTCACAATCACTCGCTACAGTAAAACACTCAAACTATTTTGTTGCCTTTTTTTTTTAACCATATCCTTGCTACCACCTGGTCACAAATGGTTTTAATGTTACACATCAAGGCCATAACAAGATTTATCATGTTTTATTAATAAACTGCAAGTTAGCACCAGTATACTGTAACTGTGAAGGAGAAAATATTCTGTTTCTTTAGCACCATTGCTAAAATTCCAAAATGAGCACCTTCAAAGTCGTTCCTGGAAAAATAAACCTGTAAACCACGTGCATACTCAACACCTCTACCAGTACCTCAGCAGAAGAGCTCTGGAAATTGGGATGATTCAAAACTGTATTTATTTTGTCTCTTTCAGGCTCACCACCTGTGCTGGTTTAGCACCTGTAGATGAACAATCTCACAATCACCAGAAAAATTGTCTACATCACGGGCTTTCCACAGTGGGCGGAGCTTTGTCAATGCAGCATTCAGCTGCCTCCTGTGACAATGTGTCAGCTCTGGTGTGCAAGTAGGGGCCAAAAAGGGACGCTGCATGGACAGGATTAGTCCATTTAGTAAAGCCTGTCCTCTGCACTAAAACCTTGCCTTTTTGTTCTTTGTCATTTGGCTAAGCCAAATTGTTAGTCTTGAGATGTTACTTCCAACATAGTATTTGTTTGCAAAAGTTAAATGCAGCACCAGAGTCTGAGAAGGGTCCAACATTTACAGCTGATGAAGCTCTTTTAAAAGGGTGAATCAAAGATGCAATACATGACAATACTTTTCTGTCATCACTTGTGGAAATTGTAACTAATTGCCATTCCCTTGCCGAGGCGCTTTTAATTTACAGGAGGTTAGACTGCTGAGATGCTTTTATTTACAGGAGGTTAGACTGCTGAGGCGTTTTTACTTACAGGAGATTAGACTGCCTAGATGCTATTATTTACAGGAGGTTAGACTGCTGAAACACTTTTATTTACAGGAGGTTAGACTGTAATGTTCTGCTTTCTCAGAGTACAAACTGCACATTAATAAAACCGCTAGAATCTCAGCGAATACTTGTCTGATAAATATAAGAAATATATGGCTAGAAAGCTTGAAATTTCATCTTTTAAAATAGAACGTTCAAGTCGAAAATAAATTATCACTTTTTATTAAATCCTTATGAACGTAAGGAAAGGTACGTTTTCTCCTGTCGCACTTCATTAGAACTTATGTGATCCCGCCCGCCACTTAGCGCACTGTTCATAT
>JABJVR010008367.1:0-10703 GCA_025773905.1 Chitala chitala | reverse complement strand
CTCTCTCACACACACACACACACACACACACACACACACACACACACACACACACACACACACACACACACACACTCTCTCAGTCACTCACTCTGGTCCACTAACTCACTCACCCTTCACATACACGTTCTGCCTGGTCTACTTACTTGCTCACCATACCCTTCACGCAGACACACACTGTCGGTGCTCGGCCAGCTCTCCTTACCCTTCGGATGCGCACATGATATTGGCTCCCGACTAAACAGTCGCTAAGAGGTCCAGTACATATCGATATAAGTCCCACTTCATGGCACAGTTGCTTGCACAGTATTGCTTAAAATATGTCTTCTGCAAACTTTAATTTGCTATTGTGGAAGTGTAAATGAATGAGCTTAAATCAAGTGTAAGAATTTCACTGAAGCCTGATTCATTCAGTTGACACCACTTTTTTTTGGAGATGGTCTTTTTCAGCACTGTTTAGTTTGTTAGACTGCCTGAAATACAAGATGGTTTAGTCCAGTCATCTGCACTGGGAGGCTTGGGGTTTTGTGTGAAAATCTTACAGTTGGCAACAAAATGTTTTTACAACCACCACAATGTTATTGATTGCCCTTTTAATTGGATCAGTTGCCTGAAATGGATGCTGGCAAGAATCTTAAGAATCTCTCCCACACCATGATTTGAATCTGAGCACTGAGGTTTGCAATGTTCCTGTGTTGGAGGAAGGGACCAATCAGCTGCAGCAGATGGGTTTGCTGCTGTCTATTGGCCAGTCACACCCCTGTGCGCTGCTGATAAACAGCACTCTCTGTATGGCTGCATCCGGGCGAATGTCATACAGCTGGACGACGGGATTTGTTGATGAATGCCCCGTACGGTCAGTGGGGCGGCAGCCAGCCATCATAGAGGCTCATATGTGTGGGTGTGTCCTGCAGGCCGCCGTACGGGAACCCACAGGAGGAGGTTCTGTGTTCTCCTGACCCAGCTGATGGGTCCACCGACGAGGGGGCACTGCTGAACCAGCTCTACAGCGTGCTGAAAGACTTTGATGGCCTGGAAGAGATAGATCGTGTTCTGGGGATCCCTGGCATGGTCGACCAGGTGAGGAGCTGGCGTTGTCTCCCGTACATTCACTCAGACCTGTTTGTGGGGCTTGGGCTGGTCTCAGCTCTTGTTTCCGTATTTTGCACATATGCCGTGTGATGCTTTTGTCCCTATAGAATGCACACATATAGTGTGTGTTTTAGAAGTTGTGATTTTGGTCTCCGTTCCTTAAAAGGGCAGGAATCACTGCAGTATGTGTGCAACTTTTCACATAGTTGTGACGGCGTCGAAGTTCTTGTTTTTGGTTTAGATTTTTTGTAAGATATTCTACTGTTGTTTAAGACCTTAATGGGAGATGATGATATACTTTTCTTGCTGTTTGGGCATAGAGAGCAAAAGGGATAGTTATTCAGTTCCAGGGAAGTTTTGGATGTATTTGGCAATGGGTTTTAGGCAACTGTCTCCTTGGGTGTTCTGTTGACTCTCGAACTTGACAGTGTCTGGTCTTGACTGGAATTTGAACTGAAACTTGAAATGTATTTTTGTAGTATGTTGTTTTGTTGGGGAGTCTTGGTTTCCACCGCTTGGTGTGTTTCTGGGCTTGGGCCCTGACAGGGGCCCCCAGGGCGGGGCTTTTTACCCCTTGCACAACTAAGACGACTGCTGTTTGTGTGCTGCAGGGCCAGCTGGTGGAACAGGAGCCCTTCACAGGCCAGGACCCCACCATGATGCTGGAACAAAAGCCCTCCATGTACGGGCAGCAGTTTGCCCCACCGGGCCACATGACGCAAGGTGGCTACGGCATGCAGGACTCCGGCTTCCATGCCATGCCGGGTCAGATGGGCCAGAGACCCGGCTACCCAATGCTGCGTATGCCAACCCGCCCTGGCCTAAGGCCCAACGCCGTGGTGCCCAACCAACCCAACGCACTGCGCCTGCAGCTGCAGCATCGCCTGCAGGCCCAGCAGGTATGCAGGCGCCGAGGACAGTCTGTGGAAACTAAATGGATGTCTGATTCACTTGTTTCTCAGTTAGCCGATGGAAAAATATGGGAAATACACAAGAGAAAATGAAATGTAGTGTCTGGGCTGTAGAACACAGTAAAAAGAACTTGGGATCAGGTCACAGAATAGGGGACACAAAGGGGTCGGGGGTTTGAATAGTGGTCAGATTCTTGGATTTTAGTGGTTATTTATAGCGCTTTTCATGGCTCTGGGTGCTGATGCCCATTTTAAGAACCGTTCTGCATATGTTTACCATGGTGCAGTCGATTGTCTTCTGGACTGGACCCTTTCCCCCACCGGCCCCCTTCAGCTTGATTTCATGATTAATTAGAATTTTTATTTTCAATTCTATTCTCATTAATACTTTTGATCGGGGGGTAGTGCCACCTCTGCTACCATCATTAATCAAGTCAGATCTCAGTGAGAGATTTTCTCTATGTATTACTTTTATTTAAACTGGTCCATTCTGTATTTTACAGCAGTGGTAGTGATGAGTCCCTGCAATAGCTTTACACCCGGCCCAGGGTGACCCCTGCCTTTTTCCTTAGGCTGCCTGAGAGAGACTTCAGACCACCCACAACCCTGTACAGGATAAGCAGTTGGGAAATAGATGGAAGGCTGGTACTGATAAATTGTACATATACACTCCAGTCAAAAAATTATGACCACCCCCTTAGTAAGAGCTACAGTACTGTCGTACCAATGTGATGAGGCATTGACTCAAAAGGTTTGTGAAGGTTTCCACAGGGATACTGTGCCCAGCTGATACCAAGGCTTCTCAGTGAGCACCAAGGGTCCTCAGTGGGGTATGCATTTGGTTAACATGTTGGTCACGTACTCCCATATGTGCTTTCTTCAATTGGCATCTGTTGCCAGGATAGTATACTGAAGTCCCCGGCATGCTTTGCAAACTGTTTGCACACACTCGTGGCAAGTTGAGTTCTGCAGCTAAGAGTGACACGCATCATTTCTCTTGGTGACGTTTCGATTTCTGTAACCTAAGGAAATGTTGGTATTCTAATCAGAAGGAAAATTTGACGGTTTGGAACATTTTGGCCACCAGAGAGGGAGGGAGACCACCATTGGTGTACTTGTCAGACATATATGTTTATTTGTTCCACCTCTGCTTTGGTTTATTTTTAGTATTCTAATGTTTTATTGTCTACATATATTTTTGACCGATAAAATATTCAGCCAGTTAATCAGTTGAAAAGCAATAAATGTATCACTAGATCGCCACTTGGAGTGGAGTCACAACACTACATGGTGTCTGTTTTCTTAAATGTACTAGAGTCCACATTCGACTTAAATTCTTGATTCTACCCACTGAGCACAGAAACCCCCCCCCCCATTCATGTTACATCAAGCAGCTGTAACTTCAACTTCTCTGCCATTTCAATGTATTTTTTAAGAAATTTAATAGAAAGCAGTGTTAAATGAATGATTTTTACTGCTAAAATCCACCCAGAACTGTCTTGTGTGCCTTGCCCTTTCTTTTACCCTAAGGATAAAACAAAGTCACCCTCAGCCCTTTAACATTCTCTGCTAGGTGTTGAGGAGGGCACTGCTTTGCTCTGTAGCCTTTTGGTGACATGTGTTTCTTGGACCATGTCACTGCTGAACATTTTTGTAGTTTTCTATTTGTAATGTAATTGGTGCTGCTTGTTTTCGCTCTAAACAAGCATTTCGTGTTCATTCTGGAACTCGTTTTTGTTTTGACACATTTCCGGCTGAGAAACTCAAACGACCGCTAGAGTTGTTTAGACTGCCACCTGCTGCAGATCAGTGGAATGGCACACAGGATGTTTTGTTCAAAATTCAACCAACGTATGTAAATTTTTAGTATGAAATGTTAACTTCATTGTCCATTACGCTTTGCTGTCTACCATGCCTTTTTAATGCTTTCTTCTTCAATGGTATTTTCTTCTAGAACCGCCAGCCCATGATAAACCAGATGCCAGGTGTGCAAAATATGCCTCTACCTCTACGGCCCAGTGTACCAACACAGGTGAGCTGCCTGTTTTCGCACTGCTTTCACCTCATGATGTGTGTGATATATCACCACACATACAGCCAAATGGCATTTGAAGGAAGCCACAAAGTGCCTGTGCACACTCGTGCCTGTGCATGCATATGTGTTATGTACGGTATATAGTTTTTAAATTATTAATAGACTATCTAAATGCATGTAGGGTTATTTGGTTGTTTCTAATGTACTTCTATAGCACTGCCTCTGGAATGCAGTCATACCAGTTTTGGCGAGCGTGCGACTTCATGTGTGAGTGGTTGATGTGGTGTACGACACACTGGTTAGTGTCACTCTGAGAGGAGAATGTGGCATTCCTTCTGCTCCTCATCTTGGCGCTCACTCCAGACAGACTTCCACTCTCCAGCCAGGCTGCTGGTGACCATCGTTGGTGCTGTATACCCAAGCGTTTAGTTACGCGGGACACGCAGGCGCAGGGTTTGTTCTCGCACAGTTGACTGGTTTTTTTCCATGCTGCTTTGTGAGCTGACAGGCCGAAGGCGGCTGGTTTGACGGCAGGAGAAGAGGGAGCACCGTCGCAGTGACGCTTTCAGTGTAAACACTTACAAGCTGTCAGGAACACCTAATGCCGGACGGGTAAAACATGTAATTTTCAGAGTCGCTCTGTGTGAAGGCAAGGTGTTTTACACCCACCGTGTGATGAGAGCTCCTCCGCTCTAGAAGAAAAGCCTGTGAGCGTAGGAACTACACAGGTGGTAAATATTTACGTCACTATGTGAAGGGATCATTGAGGTCCTGCTTTGAAAGTGATTTGCACAGAGCTGTTATTTTGTTTCATAAATAAAGGGGCCGTCTTGCAAAGGTAACATGGGTTATGCTTAGCCACTTTTGTATTCCTTTAGGGAATTTATAAATGAGCCCAAAGGCCATTTGAAAACCTGCATTGGGTATAGAGGAGATATTGGAGATGTTCAGCCAGTGGGCCATAAACATGCCAGTTTCATAAATAACCAAGGACATGGGCATATGTTGAAATAATTATGCTTGAAGTGTTAATTTTAATCTGAGGTTGTGAAATGATTTTTAAGTTACTATAAAATTCAGCAAAGCCTTCACATTGTGCCAGTTTAACATTTTTTATGAAGTATTTTTTATTAATTCTGAGGTTAATAGAGGTTTTTGCATTACTGTAAACTAGGACAGTTTTGATCGAAGACATTTTGCAGACTGTAGGATAAATATATTTGAGGTGTGTGTGTGTGTGTGTGTTCATTTGGAGAGTGTTTCTTCATCTGTTGCAGTTTCTGTAATTGTGAGCATGGTTCGAGCCCTGCCTTAAGCAGCTCTCCGGACTGAGTCTCACCTGCACGTGCCTGTTTGTGGCCACAGGGACCCATCAATGCCCAGATGCTGGCTCAGCGTCAGCGGGAGAACCTGAGCAACCTGCTGAGGCAGCGGCAGCAGCAGCAGCAGCAGCAGCAGCAGCGCAGCATGCTCATGCGAGCGCAGGGCCTCAGCATCCCACCCAACATGGCGGCAGCGGCCGCCACGTCTCCTGCAGCCATGCCTGGCGTTATGAACAGCCCGCGGATCCCCCAGGCAACCCCGCAGCAGTTCCCATTCCCGCCGAACTACGGTACCGGTCCCACGCCCCCACCGCCCTCCACCAGCCCCTACTCCCCTGTGTCCCCCAGCCTCCCCGGGTCACAGCTACGCTCCCACACCTCGTTGCATGGCTCTCAGATGGGTGTGGCTAACCAGGGAATGATGGGAAACGTGGCAGGACAGTTTGGGGCTGTAGCGAGTCCCCTCATGCAGCACAATAGCCTCCAGTTTCCCAGCTCAGGTACTGCCTTCTCTCGCACTGCCTTTTGTTTTCCTCTCACCAGTGACATGGCCTTATAGGCATGCCAGTGTTGCACATTCTTGCTCTTTCACTTTCACACTTTTCCTCATGCTTTTCAGCAGTGTAATAAATATGTGTCTGCCTTTGTGCTGTCAGTATCAGTGCACATTGGTATGTTGTTCTGTATTGTACACTGCAACACTATTATTTGACAATGAAGTGCAAAGCATGTCCACAAGAGGGCAGTAGATGCATGCCTCCGTGCCCAAAGTAAAACACAGCAATACAGTATGTTGGGAATATGTATTGTCCCAAAGACATTTAGTGTGTTATGTAACTTTTCTATGTTCTTTATGATCTTTATACTCCTGTTTCCATAGCATCCCCTAAAAGGTGTATCTGATGTACTTCAACTCCTCTAACTAGCTTATGCATTTTAAATGGATGCAGAGCTGTTGGTTGGGTTATTGTAAAATAATCAGTTTGACATAGCACAGTGCTCTCTTTCCTATGTAATGACACAGTCTATGCACACTCCATTGTAACATGTGCAGGTGACTTAAGATTTCACTTGTAGGTTTCCATTTCCTCATACTGTGTTCTGTAACTGAGAGGACTAAGGGTGTGTGCACGCTAGAGTCCCATCAGCACTTGGGAAGATGACCATAACAGGTGTAACGGCAGCCATATGAGCCAATGTTGAGTGTGCGTGCCACACAGTGTCTTACCACAGCTTATTTCACACAAGTGCTGAGCAGGGGATATCAGCTGGGGAAAGGATCAGTGATTGATTGCAGAAATAAAAAAATATTGTAAGAATACTTAATAAATACTACTTCTACTTTGTGTCACGTTAAGAGAAATGGCTGACGCCCACGCATGTATATGTGCGTGCGTGTCCTTATACACGCAGATACACGTATATGAGGTCTACTACTGCCATTGACCCAGTGTAGTTTTGTTACATGCTATAGACAAGTACATCTGGTGTGTGTGTGTGTGTGTGTGTGTGTGTGTGTGTGTGTGTGTGTGTGTGTGTGTGTGTGTGTGTGTGGTGTTGTCTGGTATACTTACTGTCCTCTCCTTATCCCCACCAGCTATCAGTCAACAGCCTGATGCAGGGTATGGAGGGGCCACTACCCCACAGAGCCCTCTTACGTCACCCAGAATGGGCCACGCCCAAAGTCCCATGATGCAGCAGCCTCAGGCAAATGCCCCCTTCCAGCCCTCATCAGACATGAATGGGTGGGCGCAGGGGAATGTCACAGGGAACAGGTGAGGCCTTCCGCCCAATACCAGCCTTTCCCAGACACTACCAGGCCCATGAGGCCAGGCTTTGGGCGGGCTGTGAATGGTTGTGCTTCCCACTGTAACTCTGTGGTCTGTACCTGTTGCTTGGGTGATGCCCGTCTATGCTGGTAACCTTGTAAATACTGGAGGACTGTGAAACGCTGCTGCTGCTTGTATTTATCTTTGGTTTTGTCTTTGTATTTTTCACTTTGTGGGACAGCATGTTCCCCCAGCAGTCTCCACCACAGTTTGGCCAACAGTCTGGAGCCAGCATGTACAACAGCGGCGGTGGCGGCATGAACATCAGCGTTTCCATGGCAGCCAATTCCAGCGGCCTGAACAACATCAGCCAGATGTCTGGGCAGATGAGTGTGAGCCCCCTGACCTCTGTGCCTACGACAGGCCTGTCCACAATGGGCCCTGAGCAGGTGAGAACCGGCCCCCACCCCGCACATTTACTTTATCAGTTCCTTCCTGTAAACTAGATTGAAATAGTATTTCCTTACTTTAAATGGGGAAAAATAAATTTGTTAAAAACATTTAAAGTAATGTATGGCCAGCCAATTCAAAAACCACATTTTCCCTCATGAGAGATTTAACAAGGTTATTTGACTGTTTCTGTGTGGGTTGTCACAAAATACTGCATGCAGTTCTACATATTTTGTCACATTTATTTGCATCCTGTATGTTTAATAATGAAATTTACGTAAAAACATGCACAAACTTGATAGAAATTTGAATTAAACAAACAAGGTAATTTGCTGCAATGAACAGTTCCTGTAGTCACCAACAAAGGAGGCTGGTCTGTTGGCAGGTTTGGTTTTTGTTGCCTTTGTTCACACATACAGTATAGAGACGACAGACGAGACAGGAAGTCTGTCTGAAACAACTCATGAAGAGATTTACACACCAGTGGATGGAGGTGTTTTCTTGGTTTGAAAAATGTTATGAAGGCAATTGGTCTTAAATGGAAAAACATGGTTTCAAAACTCACGAGACATTGTAAGGAAAGAACGTTCGCCCTGCAGATGTAATCTCTACGATGCCTGTACTTTTACACAAACTACTGTTCCCACCTGATTCATGCTTATGTAACAATACAGTGCATGTTTGTACATGAGCATTCTTTAGTAGTGAATATGAACTTGTCCTTCTTGTCTGCCAGAGCAGAGCCCCTTGGACTGTGAACTTCTCAGAAGTCCTATTCGTGAGCTGCTCTGTAGCTGCTGCCTTAAGTATGAAGCGAATGTCTGCTCCGTTTCCTCCGTGGAAGTGTGTGCTTTGGTGACAGGCTGAGAGGGAGAAGGCGTGCTGAGCTTTTCCACGGTGCTCTGCGTGGCAGTGAACACGCTAACTGCTCCTCTCTGATTTATAGAATGCATTTTTCTTTGCTTAGTGGTGGGCCTTACGGTGTCTGGGCACACTTAATTGTGACGATCTCAGGACGCAGAGCTAGTGAATAATTTACTCTAATCACCTTATGTAATTCTGCAACAAAAGAGTTATGTGCTAGACTGACTTTAACCCAAGCCTCCAAGTCAGTGATGTAATTAGTACTGTGCACTTAGTGTGAGACTAATTTGTACACATTGTGACAGTGTTTTTAAAGGATAAATGCTCATAGCCAACAAGACCATGAGTAGCTATATTGTTGGCACAAACCAGCAGTTAATTGCCGGAGGGGGTTTGTGTGATGGTGCTAACAGACATGCTCCTCTCTGTATGCCCTGGTCTACACCAGGTTTGCTGCAGGTTTCTGCAAAGGTTAAACCACCTGAGGAGAGAGAGAGACAGACAGAGCGAGAGAGAGAGGAGCACCTGTCAACAGCGAGAAGAGAATCTTTGTCACATCCTTAGTCCCTCTATCAAACATATGATTTTTGCGTTCACGGCTGGACACTTTGAGCACGCTGCGTTTTTCTCCCTCGGTTAGAACGGGCGAAAGGAACACTGCCTGAGTGCAATCCCCAGCCCTCCTGTTACTTTCTCGTCAGCGCAAGAGACAGTATAAAGTGCTGTCACTATCAAAGCTTTTAAGGCTCGTTAAAACAGTATGAATATTTAACCAAGCACAGCGTTCTTGCAGAGCGCTCCTGTCGTGAGGTAGAGTTCCAACAGCCGCAGCCGTTATTGTCTCAAAAGCCTTCCAGTTTTGCCATTTGATTTATATTTGTGAGATGCTGTTGTAACTAGAAGGAGGTAAATAATTTAGCCCCAACCCATTAGTGAATTTATAGGGTAGTAGTTGTAAACAAGTTTTTAATTGGTTTCAAACTAGCATGAAGCTGTTTTTTGCCACAACAAAGGCTTTGAGGGTCCTGCTGCACTCAGCTGCGTTAAGAGCCATTTAAAATGTGTACATGGTTTTCATATCAAGTGTTTGAATGACAGGAAGCCCTTTTTTGTCCCATGTAGCAGGTACATGAAGTTTTCCCTGGACTGTTTTACCTGACTGCTTTAATCCGCTTTGTGTGTCCACAGAAGTATTGTTGACCCCTGTTGCCAGCGGGATGCCAGTACGCCAGCCACATCTTGGCCGCTCATGCCCACCTAAGATGCTGACTGATCGATGGTCGGGGGGGATTTTTTGGAACACAGGACAGTTGATGCCCCCCTCACCATGCTCACATACTGGGAGCTTATGGGTCTGTTCCACTGCATTCACCTTACTGTGGCTTAGGCCTGCCCTGAATTAAAAACTGCTAGTGGCCTCGGAGTTCTTGTCAGATGAATGTATTATTATTATTATTATTATTTTTATTATTTTGTTTTGGGAGGGAAGATGACTACACACTTGATCTCATTTCAAAAACGCAAAGTGTGCTCTGGTTTGGGGTGGGGGGCCCTTGGGTTTTCCCATGTCTCTTCCCTAGGCGTGGATTCTCACGTAAGCTTTGACTTCTTGACAGTGTTCTGATTACGATAATTTTTGCTCACCCCTTTTTTTTTTTTTTTGTGTGAAAATACGACATAGAATAGTTTAATGGTTTTTAACTTAATCATAAGTAATAAAGATATTTGAAGAGCTTCTACATTGTACAATTGTTGAAATGGTTTGTAATATAAGACTAATCTAGTCTAAAGAGAGGTTTATAGTGTATTAAATTAAGTTTTATTGTTATGTATAGCTTTTTTTTATTTTTGAAGTAGTGTAGACCGTTATTTTATTAGACTGTCAATAAAAAAGTTGAAATGACTAGTGGAAAGACTGCAGACCGGAGGAATTTTGTGTTTGAGCCGAGGATGACAGGATGTGACATGATGTACCTCTGTTATGTCACAAGTGTACATTTACTTTTCACTTTTATGGTTTTTGTTGTTAAAAACATTGGAAATCTATAAATTGTGGTTTAATGCAAATGGGAATAAGGTGTATATACAAATTAAAATGTCATTTTAATTTAATCTCTCTCCCCCCCCCCCCCCCCGGCCGGGGCTTAACTGCTTTTTTGCAAACAGTTGGGGGGGGGGGGTGGTTTTTGGGAAGGGGTTTTTTTTTTTTTTTTTAGGGAGTTGGGGGGGGGGGGGGGGGGGGGGGGGGGTGGGGGTGGGG
>JABJVR010008366.1:0-10703 GCA_025773905.1 Chitala chitala | reverse complement strand
GCTCCGGTTTCCTCCCACAGTCCAAAAACATGCAGGTTAGGTTGATTGGTGTGTCCAAATTGCCCATAGTGTGTGTGGGTTGGCGCCCCGCCCTGGGTGTCCCCTGCCCTGCGCCCTCTGGGCTGGGCTCCAGGTTTCCCCGCGACCCTCACCAGGAATAAGCGGTTAATATAATGGATGGATGGATGTTTTCATTTGATCAGCAAATATTAAAATATTAAAGAAAAAAACTGATATGGTTAAAGCAAGAAAGCCCCTGTCCAAAAAAAGAGGTCACTGAGATAAAGCAGCTGAGTTGTACCCATTAATTAAAAAGAAATTAATAAACACACAAAAATTGAGTACTTCACATATCACTGGCACAACACACAGCTACGGTCTCCAAATTTCTCTGGACAGAACAAATTGTACAGTACAGTGTATTGTTCATGTATGTTTTAATATTAGGTTCCCATCTTAGTCCAAAAATGTATACAGATTTTTAGTTCAAGTTTTGTATGTGTTTTTCCAGCAACCAACAGTACCATACTTTTTATACATAATAAAATGCAAATGAGCTTTACTCAGAAACAAATTTCCCTAACCTTGGTGTGAGGTAACAAAATAGGACATAGGCCATTTTAACATTAAATAATTCAAACCTATTCAGAATTTAATGCCATAACACAGCAGATGTTCAAAGGAGATTCAAAGGAATGTATAAAATAATAATTTACCAGTATGTGTGTTCAATTCACTTTGTGTTTTTCAACTTGACAGGCCCTGACAGGAGACCATGAGTTACTTCTCCTTGCTGGGTCTGTGTGCCAGGTCCATGTGCTGAGTCCGTGTGCTGGGTCTGTGTGCCAGGTCCATGTGCTGAGTCCGTGTGCTGGGTCTTTGTGCCGGGTCCATGTGCTGAGTCCGTGTGCTGGGTCCGTGTGCCGGGTCCTCCTTTTTGGGTGTCAGAATCCAAGCCATGGCAGCTGAGACAGTGCCATCGCCGCTTTGCTGTGAGAAGCACATGAAGGTAGCCCAGAAGAAAGCACTGCAACCCGTGCACACTGTGCGCAGGTACGGTGGCACCAGAATGAAGTTCAGGAACTGGAGATGAAGGGGGGGGGGCGAGAGGTGACATTACGGAAGACAAGATGCTCTGCTTCAACTGACCTTCAATTTTGTCCTGGGTGAGAATACTCCAAACATAAGGCTTACCTGCACAAATGGCCAGTACATGAGTCCAGTCTAAAAAAATATATAAATAATAATAAAACTGACTTTTAATTACAACATATTTGTTGGTTTATTTTTGTATTATATTTAGCATGTTAGTCTCATTAATCCTGTCACTTTACAATACAATTTTTTTTATCTGGCAGACCATAGTTGTTTAATGGTCTTTGGGATATTTCAGTGTTCAAGCTAATAAGCATAATGTACAGCATTACAAACGTATTAAGAAAATATTATACAACCCCATTTTGGGAAAAGATGGGACGGTATGGAAAATGCAAAAATAGAAAACGGTGATTTCTAAATTCACTTTGATTTGTAATCCATCACAAACAGTATAAAGCCAGATTAAGAAGGGTGCATTCCCATGTTCGCCGTGATGAAAATGACGTCATGGCAGCGACATTGACGGGCTACCATCTGCAGTGAAAAGCGAAGTATCCGGTACGGGGCTGTTACCTTGTGGTGGCTTTATTAAGTGTTGGCAAGCGCTTCTGCGACGGGTGTTGGGTATTTTCGTGAGGGAATGTCCTTTAGTGCTGCACAGGTTTTAGATCACTCTATTTTAAAACCTGATTTTAGCCATTTGGATAACCGAAGGGTCACTTTAAAATATTTATTATTTTCAGACACAGCCACTTGATATACACGTTAGGTTGGATAAAAAAGTTCAAAAAATTAATTTATTTCATTTGTGTATCCTTCAAAATGTATGTCTGTATTTTAAAACCTACTGTATTTTAATTATTGTTATAAATACAATTTGCGTGTTTAAAATTTTCGCCGGGACCATGAGAGACGAATACCCAGTTGTGAATTCACTCTGGAGAGCTCTTTCTGACCGGTACCGGAGGAACAAAAAATAAAATAGAATAAAATCTTTAAAATTAAGTGTTGGAAAGAAAATGTAAAATTACATCGTGGGAAATTATTTACTGTGCAAACCTTTTGGGGATGTTGCGAGTATCAAAATTAATTTGTGTATATTTTTGAAAAAGCTATACATCGTAGTTCATAGATCGAATAATGTGCCATTATTTTGTGTACAGGTCAAAGATCATTTATGGTCATTTACTAATCATGGCTTTTAGTTTTATTTGAATTATACACTGTCCCAACATTTTCCCAATTGGGGTTGTATACGAACGACCTCTTTTGACTTTCATTTTTGCCTGTTTTACCTTGTATGTATTGAGAAATTTATCTCTCCAGTCCTTAAGAATGTCTTCTTTACCCTCTAACAAACTTAAACCTAAATAAAAGAACAGATTTCATTTGGTGTTAACAGTATGTTGCTTAACTGAATGCGGCTCTAAGTTTAACTTAATTGTTTCACTATGTCGCTTAATGTCGCTTAATTGTTTCCCTAACTGGCATTCCTTCTTAATCATAAATTTAATTACAAGTAAGAAACCGATAAGAACACAACTTTGGATGAAGACGTCATTGTCGTTAAACTAACATTCATTTAATCTCCAAATTCATCCAAACCGCTGTTTGTGCTGGTTTTAATACTGTACTTTTTATGAAGGTGCAATTATTGACACTGGTTGGGTGAATTTTCACGCCGCTGATGTCAATAGTGAAATGAGTAAATGTAATGCAAACAAAACCTTAATATGTCCAAAAACAAAACGGCACAAAAGAAAAATATTACATCACAGTCAGGCACAAACGACTGAACAGGTTTAAATGAGATCGGAAACAAATGAGGTGCCAACAGTAGAACACATTTTACAGTAATGTTTCACAAGCTGATTTTTACCTGTGTAGAAGGCGCTTATGGCCGTCGGCGCTGCAACTGTCTGATCCAATAGTAATTTGCGAAGTACCATACTAACGGATTTCCCGGGAAATCGACGTTCCAAGCCCCTCATCCAAAAGTAGCTGAAATTTCCATGGAAACTGAAAACCACAACCGCAACTCTTCGAGTATGTGTCCAGTCCATTTTCTCCTTGTTGGAAAACCACTGATATACGCTGTCACCACCGGCAAACAAACAGCTATACAAAGTAACGTTAGTTACCCAAGGAAACCTTTTTATTTGACCTAGAATGACCTTTGTCATTTTCGGATGAAAATATCCCGTCTGCATTCACTGCCACGTAAAGTGCGTTAAGTACTGTAAAAAGTACGTGTAGGCAAGTAATTACCAGTAAAGCAAGTCTTTTTTCACCGTCAAGAGAGATCACCGAATAATACTTTACTAATAATAATGCTAATAGAGAAAGCTTTTTCTCTATTAAACATACATTTTAAATAAACAGAATTAAAACTCTTCACGTTCGGGCGACGCAGATATTGGTTGGAAGTTAATAGATGAGGAAAAGTTCGATTGATGAAAGTTCTCGATGCATATTGGACACCTGTCAGTCGAAGCAAAAAAAAAAAAAGGCAATTGGACACCTACAGAAAACGGGGCGTGTCAAACGCTTAGTGAAAGTACAAACTAAGGTAACATAATGACAACGCACATTCATAGGGCTAAATCGTTTATTAAAGTAAATTATTTTCCGATTTTCTTCACCCATATTACATAGTTCATATAAAAGCACTAAAATACACTGAAATTAACGAACCAACGACATAGTCTTAGCTATCAAAATTTAATAATCATTCATTTGAATCGCTTCAATACTGGATACATACAAATGACGTTTACAAAGCCTATACATAATTATTTTGTATAGTTTATAGCAAAGTAATATATGTGCAGCTTCTGAACATTAATAAAACGTGACCAATGAAAGGCATCCTAGCAGGAACTGAACTATGATCCGGGAACAGGAAACGAGTAAACCTTCAAAATTTTAGTAGA
Source organism: Chitala chitala (assembly GCA_025773905.1). Classification (NCBI taxonomy): domain Eukaryota; kingdom Metazoa; phylum Chordata; class Actinopteri; order Osteoglossiformes; family Notopteridae; genus Chitala; species Chitala chitala. Next base: position 6,672 of record JABJVR010008366.1, on the reverse strand, counting down.
TTATTTGCTGGTGCACATAGTCTTGTGGCGATCATATGATGATCTCCGTTTCGTTATCAGTTGGTTTTTCTGTTAACATCTGAGATCGATTTTATTTTAATGATTAACGTTCAAGATTAAAATGGTAAGACAGAAAAATAATTTGGTAGGAAAATAATGTTATTTCAGTAGGCTGGTTGGAATAATAAAAAAGGATAGCCAGTATATGCTTTTTGACTAATACTTAGAAAAGTATCTGGTAAAATGAAAAAACGAACAGTTGATCATTCATATGGCAGTTTTTTATTGTCATTGGGTTACATATTACAATGAAATTTGTTCTCTGCATTTAACCCACCCCCCTGGGCGATGCAGTTGGTAGGCACATGCGGCACCCTAGGAGAAGGCATTTGCGTGTTTTGCTCAAGGATACGCCTAGCGGCTGTGGTGGCATTTCAACCAGGAGGCTTCCACATCCCAGCCTGGTGTACTATCCATTGAGCCACCCCATTTACTACGTCTATCATCACACTGCTATGAATTTATTTATGCTTTTGTCTCTTTGTAAATAACTTTTTCTGATTACCGTCATTAAACAACAGTAACACTGTACTTTAAATTTCTGTTCTTTTATCGTTAACATTTTATGTCCTTGACCAGTTTTACTCTCCCATGTATCAGATCACTTCGTACGAAACGACACGACATACAATGTTACCGCGCGATATAAACGCATCTGACAAGGTGTCCTTTATGGTTTTAAAAACAGTGATTGTACCGATAAAGTCAACGTTTTTGAATAACAACACAAAATACTACCTCGGGAAATCAATGCGCAGAATCGTAAACGCAGTGCATAGCAAAGCACTGTCACAAACTGTAGATAAGGCGAAAAACGTCAGCGTTGCCATCGTAAAAGCAGGACCTGCTATCCCGGAAGTTAATTTACTTTTTTATATACGGCTTGTTATACGGAGAGTGCAGAGGAGTATGACGTTTTACTGTACAAGAATCAACTAAATTGCAAGTTAAATTTGTGCCTGCAAGATGTTTTAACCGCAATACCGAGGACACGACCCAGCCAGTCTGCTCAGTCCGCCAGTCCTGAATCCTGACATTATGATGGTCCAACCTCAAAAGGTACGGCTGTTGAATAGCTTTGCTGATTTTCGCCAGTGTGCTACGACTGCATCTGTACATAAGCGTTCCAGGGAATTACAGCTTTGGAATACCAAGCATTAATTGTAATGTTCAACAGATGTGATTACTGTCTTGTTGTTGCATATATGACTCGCGATACCCTTTTAACCAAAATAGATACATTGGTTAAAAAATCAATAATAGTAGTTAATAATCGACACATTTTAAAATAATTTTAAAGATCTCAGAAACAGATTTAAGTTTTAGTTTTTCAATTTATCGTACGTATCCTTCAATACCTTTGTATATTATGGTTCCTTTTTTCATAATCCATTTAAAACAGATAATATGATTAAAAGACAGTTCACAATCAGTTGTAATGTCCAACTTTGTTATAATTATTATAGCCCTGCATGCAATACAGCGGTTAAACAACATTCCGTGGAACTGAGCCGAGTCGGACTTATCTAAAATAATACCGATTTCATGTTGTCTGGCGCGGCGTCTTTTCATATAACAATTTAATAATTCAATGTAAGCAAATGAGGGTGATGTTGTATGTATGCTGCTGGAAAATCGAGTAGGTAGCTCACACACCATGTCAGCGATATATAAGCTCAATGATGTCTAGAATGCAGGGTTGCTCCTACAGTTTTGGGCCCCACGTAAGATACTGTTATATATTATGTTACGTTAAGATATTGTGTTTTCTACTAATTTTTTAAAGCCGCTGTCAGTTACGTGCCCTTGAAATCGTCATAGGCATCCATCCTCTGTGACATCCCTGCTTGAATGTATTTAATGTACATTTTGGTAGAAAGTCATGCGTTTAGGTCTAGAACTGATATCAGGCAAATATAAAAGTCAAATGAATAAACATATAAATTATAACTAATGCTTATATGTCATTTTGAATAGTTACATTTATTCAGTTGATATTATTATACAGTATACATAATAATTTGAGATGCACATGATCATCCTTGTAGCCTGTCAGCGACCCTGTGGTCATTGAGATGACAAAGAACCTAAGTGAGGCGATGAAGATTCTGGAGGATGGGCAAAGGTGCTTTTTTCTTATGTTTTTTCTTCTGTTTACCAAATGGCTTCTGTCTTTGATGGTGTATTTGTAAAAAAAAAAAAAAATTTAATTTAATCTGGTCCTCTTCCAGTGAGGTGTTAAAGAAGGAGAAATACAGCCTGAAGGACATTCCAGGACCTTTACAGGGATGGTGAGGTGACACATTACAAAACCATTTCTCACATTCTTACCTCTCCATGCATTTTAAATGATAAAGCAGGCACCTGTTTTATGTTGTTTAACATTTTTATGGTGATTGCCTCACCCTGCAGTGGCCAGGACATTGCCAGTATCCTACAGTCAGTTCAGAAGCTCATACATGGAGAAGAAGGGGATATCAGTCAATGGTAATGACACTTTTGTGTAGCTGTTTTTCAAACCAGTTTGCAGCTAAACCTGTCTGTGCTCAACAAAAGAGTTGTGTGATGCACTGTGATGTCTGTATCGTTTTTCACTCTGCAATTGTATGAATACTGAAGGCATTGTCAGGTGATAACTTCTATCTTTCCATCAGGACACACTTTGCCAGTCAAATGAGTCATGTGGCCCTCCTTGGACACAGCTTAGTGGCCTATATTTCTGTGTTAGACCGGGACAGACAGAGGCGGCTTGCTACACGAGTACAGTCAGATACCACGCTCTGGCTGTGCCGACTCTTTAGGTAGGCACTCGTTTATAGGTTGGTCTGTTGCTCATGAGGTTAATAGCTGTTACGGCCTGTAAAGCCCTACTGACCTAATTCATGCATATAGCAAAATAGCCATACAGGGAGTTGTGGTCTGAGACACGTTGTTCAGGTAAACTGGGAACTCTATGCTGCCGTTAGCGTGTGTGTGTGTGTGTGTGTGTGTGTGCGCGCACGCGCTTCTGTATGCACATGTATACCCAGCTTTCCTCCCCTGTATTGCTTGGTTTAGGGTGTTTTCACACCTGTAGTTTATTTGCACTAGTCCGAATCAGCGGACTAGTTTGCAAACTTGGTCCGTTTTTCGCCTTGGTTTAGTTTCCTTTCACACAAGGGAAAAATCCAAGCGAACTAAAATGCATCACCAACAAGTCACATTAGACAGTCACTGCTCATTGGTTAAGAGTCTGTGGGGATTGAGAATGTAAACACTGGAAGAAGATCTGTTTTCTGTACTGGGGAATATTCCTGTGATAGAAATTTGCTCTGCAACATGGAGAAACAGCACAACTGGCATTTGCACGTAACTGTGGTAATTATCTGTACTATTGTCTATGAAGATTCTCAGTTGTCCTGGTGAGGTTATCTGGAAGTTTAGTCATGTCAACTGGACTTCTTTCTCATTTACGCAGAAACATTTCACATTTTACCAAAAGGCTTCTTCAGTCTCTCTTCAGAGTGTTCTTCAGCACTCTCTTCAGACTGAAGAAGCCTTAACTTCCAGATATCTCTATTATTGAAAATCATTTGAAAATTAATGCATGAATCAGAATCTTTCCAAGACACATTTTAGCAGCCATTTTCTAATTGTTAGCCATAGAACTGGAGTATCAGCGTCATAAGGGAATTATAAAGGAGTTGAACCCTAGTATGGAAATGACATAAAGCAGAATATGCATAACATAAAGGTCTTGAGATATGTCCTTCAGTTATTAATGGACCAGCATGAGAAAGCAGCGAAAGCACATTGTGAATGAATGAATGAATGTTAATTTATTTGACAGGGACATTGTGCATTAATTCACATATCTGTAAATGCACCAGAATTACCCAAATGGCTATTTTTCACCTGCAGTCCCTGGACAGAAAAATGAATGTTCGTGATCATCGTTTGCAGGTATGAAAATGGTTCAGCTTGTTACCACGAGGATGACCGAGAGGGGCTTCTGAAGGTGTGCCGCCTTGTTCTTTACTCCCACTATGTGGACTTTGCCACAGAAGGCTACACCGTGTTGAGCTGCAGACAGCCTGTCATCTACCAAAGTTCTGCCTGCAGGCCTGGGCTGGGACACTACCTGTGCAGCCAGGTAGAACATGCTTGTTATTTGTGTGTCTTTCTGTGTCTAAGCCTTTACTTATACTGTAAATGTTTTGTGAAAAAGTTCTTAATTTATTGCCTTAAGTCATTGATTATAAGTATCGCTACAAGGCTCATTCCCTTATTTGTCTACTAGAGCAGAAAATATATAATAGGTGTCCCATGTACAAGTAAACTGGTTAGACAGCCAGAATAAACCTTTTGTGGTATGCTTTGGAAAGCAGTGCAGACATAGTGTGGGTATTTGATCACAGGTCTTGTTTGGTCATGCATTGTAAAGAGTCCTTATTGCTCTTACAGTTTAACTGGTTTTGTCTCAGCAAAACAGGTCATACCTGCTTGTATAATTAACCAGAAGGCAAGGGCACTAGTACTTAAGTGCACTAGTATATGTGTATTTTTTTACACATTCTTTAGTTTCTGAAATAAACTTTCAATGATTGAACACTTAACAAATGTGAATAATGGAGTCATACGCACAGACCAGAAAGTGATGCAGAAAAATGCTCACCAAGAAACAGTAACACCACTCAATGTCTGTTGGAATAATTGAATATTTAGGCTTTGAAAGAAATTAATATTGCATTGAGATGTGGTGCAAAGCGTGAAAAGAGAAAGACTGCTTCTCTGTTTGTCCTGTTCTGTTGTCCGAGCAGCCATTTGACATGCGGCGTGTCTCAAACGGGGTGAAAACTAAAGAAAAGCTGTTAATTGCTATTGTGTACAGACATTGAAAACACTGCTGTTAATGAGCACGTACTTCAAAGGCAGGTGTCGGTACGTGTGACTGGGGGTGTAGATGTGTTTGCAGAATGTCGGCTGAGGCCTTTTGTTGGTGCTGTTCTTTTGCGAGTCTGTGAGTCAGCATGTTGAAATGCAGCCATGATACCCAAAAATGACATAGAATGTAAAAACAATCTTTTCAGATGTCCAGGAGTATCTCAGATACTTTATATTTTATGAGTTTTCAGATAATTATGAAGGTCAGGTGCTGATTTCCTTGGAAAACAAGTTTTCTTTTGTGCTTTGGGGTAGATATAGAGACAAGGGATACTGGGGTTTTAGTATATTTCCCGTTGGTCTAGTAGCCTGAGTGAAAAGAGCACCATGGCTGTAATAGATATAATTCACTGGATTAATTAAACAGCTGTTTAAACTTAAATTTGGCATTGCTACAACTGTTGTTCTAATCCTGGTAGAATTTTGATGCTAGCTGTGAAAAAAGTAGAAGGAAAATATGTGTCTTAAAGTCCTATGGAAATTTCTGCCTAGATTTTTCATTTATATTGACACTTTGGAGTAGAATGCTGTCATGGATAGGAAGCATCATAGCGAAATAGTAGAATGAAATATGAAGGTGAAATCTTTTCTTCTGTGGTCTTTGCTATATCCTTATTGAACTTTGAGGATTGTTATGCACTGAAGAATTTAATTAATTCTTGAGTTAATAGACAATTTCTCAATTTTAATTATGGTGAAATTTTCTGGTGCTTGATATAATTTGTAACATTATGTTTCACTTTCCTATTCCTGTCAGTGATTTTTATACTTTGTGAAAAAAACGTCCCCATTATACTCGGTGAAAAAGTCGTGTTTTTTTTTACAGCTGGGTCTGCCTCTGTCAAGCCTCTGTACTGTATCATGCAACACTACAATTGGATTGGAACACCAAATGGTAAAATTATATTTGTCATTAGCATATCTTCTCTCGATCCTAGAGTTTTATAGTGTTGTGTATGTTTCTGTTTATCATACACAGTTTTCATTTCTAATGCACTGTTTTGCAATTTTTCTTAATTTCTTGTTACTTCCTGCCCTGTAGTACATCATGCAAGACTGTAGGCCTGCTGTTTTTTATAAAAACTTCTCATCTTATTTGTACAGTAAACATTTCACAGTTAGCCAGTCAACTGAGAATTGGTTATTACACAAACCTCTCAGGTTAATTGCACAGTGAACATTTTGTAATTATAAGCAGAGAATTGTAATGTCTTGTATTTAAGAAACACGTTTTATTACAATGCATTAGGTAATATAAATATCATTTAAATATATCTGAAAGAATATGGTTCTCAGTTTTAGTGTCTCATGTATGATTTTTCTGGCAACCTTTCCATCAAATTTTTGAATCTTTTGCATAACATGGTAAACTGGTCTTGTGCTTTCAGCATTTTCTCATTTTCGTTGGCTTTGGTGCAATTATGTTCACATGCTAATTTACTAATCTTTGGTGTCAATTTATTGTTGTAGGATGTCTGTTTGCTGGAAAGAATGGTTAAAGAGGACTTGGAGTCAGGGAAACTGCCTTTGTTGTTGATAGCCAACGCTGGTCAGTGTTGAGTCTACGCAACTTTAAGAATGCTACATATAGTGCCTTGCAAAAGTATTCATCTGGCATTTTTCATGTTTTGTTGCCTCACAACCTGGAATTAAAATGGATTGTTTGAAGGTTTGCATCATTTCATTTAC
>JABJVR010008365.1:0-10703 GCA_025773905.1 Chitala chitala | reverse complement strand
ATAGTTTTTTTTTTGTGCAAAAAAAATCTACTATAGTTACTTAACCCTGTTCAATGGGGAAAAACCAACACATACTTACTGTAAATATTGAGCCATTTTATTTCCTTGTTGTGTTAGCACTACATTTTGTAACATTTAGTATTTTCTTCCCCTGTTTGGTGTATAACCACACTACTCTATGTTTCCTGTGGTTGCATGGTTCTGTAAGACAGACTGCTGGGTCGTGTGTCTTTTTAAATGTACACTGTAGAGACCAAAGAAAGTGCCCTTTAAACACTGGACATGCTTTTTCTGAAAAGTGTTAAAATTTTCTTAGCAGCAGGTTTCTGGGTTTTTTTTTTGTTGTTCAATCTTTCATTCCATCAGAATGGCTGCAAGACTGATATAGTTCCATTTGTTAAGAACAGGTGTCCTCTTCACCAAAAAAGGACCTAAACAAAGAAACTCATCACCAAACGTCCGGTCGACAGTAATAACATAGTCAGTGTGAGACGTGGACATTGAAAAAAAATGATTTTCAAAAAAGTATTTTTGTGATGGGACTGAATATTTTTTTCTTAACACAACAAACGTCCAGCTCCTTGTCCTCAAACCAGTTTTGTTTGGATCTGTATTTGTCTTTCAGCAGCCATCCCTAATGTTCAGCTGCATTTCGTAGCAGGTATGGATTGTGGACATAACTGAGGTCATCTTACATGTCTTCAGAGGCCTGTAAAGAGCTGGCATGCCAACAAAAGAAATCAGTCAAATGATGCAGTGAATGTTTAACAACTCGCTGAGAGAACCTGTTTAAGCCTTTTCATTGGTTTATATCATGTGCCTATGTGTCTGTCAACAAACATTAAACGTCGCTTCACATACTTAGCAATTTTGGCAGCGTATAATGTTCTTGTAATTACTTACAACATAAATTTGAATTAAATACTTTTACATCACAAATGACGTGTGTTCTTTTTGCACTGACTTGGGAAATGACAATTAAGATTCCTCAAACTGATCAAATTATTTACATAGCTTAAACGGTCACACTCCTGCCAGTCACTGTCAGAAACTATAATGACTCTGGCTTCATTGCATTGGTAGTTGCATCTAGATGATGATACATTTCCAAATATGACAAAATGTATTTTGCGTGCTCTGTTTAACGGGAGAGACGGCTCTACCTGCAGTTTTTATGAGACCGGTTCTTTTTCCATTTACATAACTTCACCTACAGAAAGCAAGCGAACCCTGCCAGATGTTTTGATGAGGTTGGACACATCTACCCATTAAACAGCCAGATGGGAAAAGTTACCCTTCAGCACATGCAAAAAATATGACAGATCCCACGCTATGTATACCTAGGGGCGCTATTATTTTGCCTACTGCAGAAACACGACACATTCCAAATGCAAGTGAGTCTTCTTCAAACATCAGAAAGACAACAATAACATGATATTTCACTGCATGTGTAGCTCCTTCAGAGGAGCACTGTAACTATCTGGATAGTGTTGTTGCCTCACACCTTCAGGGTTTTGGCAAGATGTGTGCGTGTGTGTGCATGCATGTGTGGGTTGCAAGTTCTCCCAGTGCATGTGTTTCTTAGCTCCTCATACTCTGGATTTCTCAAACAGGCCAAAGGCACACAGTTCTGGGGAACTGGTTAGACTAAATTCAGTTCGGTGTGTGACTGAAGGCCTCTGAACGGCACACTGACCATGAGGTAAAAGACCCTGTGTTGTAAAACACTGTGAGTTATGTTGTACCTCTAATGGGTAAGGCTATGGACCTCAATAAAGACATGCACCATAATTTCTTCAGTACTGTAACATGTTGAGTAAATAAGCTATCAGCATGAAAACAGTGTGAGTAATTTTCATTTGTTCCCACCACCGTTAAGGCGGTATTGCTCGATTGCCCTAAAAGGTCCAACGCATTCTCCCAAGTGCTCGTTTATTGCCACATTACCAAAGGAGCGCCAGATGTTAAAACACATTGACAGCCAGTATTAGTCTTCTTTGGTCTGTGAAGACTTGCATGCCTTTTGTATCTGTCATGAAAGAAAAAAGAAATACTGGTTTGGGGGGTTGTGCTTTAGTTTTTTATATTACTTCATACATTTGGTTAACGTTAGTGTGACCAATTTCATTTGCTTCTTAGTCATTTCATTTGCTTAGTCTATGCTAGCAATGTTTAACTGCCTAGAGTTATAACTCTGGTATATTGTACAAATAATGGAATAAAAATTACCTGATCATCACAATGATAATAATGATGATGATGATAATAACAGTAATAAAAATAATAATAATTATTATTAGTAGTAGTAGTAATAGTAGTAGTATCATAATGCAGGTAAACACCTGATAGACATTATTGAATTGTTCCTCTTGAAATAAAATTTGGTGTCCTAATAGCATTTGATGTTCAGCAGGTTCACTGGTATTCAGTGGAATTTATGATTATTGCAGTGTTACAGTACATTTGGAAAATGGTTGCTGCTTTGACATTTTAGTGTAAGCTTCCCTGAAGAACATCAGTTCTTAAAGTTCTTGAATTTTTTTTTACAACCACAGTTGTTTTCCAGATGTACCTCAGTCACTCATCACAGTTTTTTTTTCTGCTCACCATTTTGGATGTTCTTTTAATTAGTTGCTTAAGTTAAATAGTTTAGAAAACATATAACGCAAAAATACTGTGGTTGTTTTTTGCAATGTTTGAAGGATAAAATCAACTAAGAATTACCAGCGCCCTCAAACTTCAACAGCCCTTCAGTAAAGAAAAACGTTATAGCTTCTTTTTGTACGTTCGCTCAGGTTTTTTCCTCAGCTATACATATATAAATACTGTAGTTAGATTACGATCACATTTTACCCGTTTATGGTCATTACGCTTAATCTGTGAAGAAAGCTCATTGTAAAAATATCGTTAGGCAAATTGTGAAACGATACTTTGAAAAGGCACAAAATTGTTAGCACAAGTTTCGTGTCACAAACATTGACATATGACAAACATTACCGGTAGTGTAACTTTCCAATATGGATTTTCTGCAACCGGTGGGAAAAGAACAATTATAGCTATTATCGTTGTTGTCACTCATCGACACACCAACCTGCGCTAAAAGCGCTCTTGGAAATCCAGATGAATTCCTACAGTCCACTGCTGTAGATCCTGTCGTGAAATCGAGCCATGTTTAACATTCTGTTTACATTATTGCATTCTGAATGTCCGCAGAGAGGTGCGCTATCCCCTCCGCGGCACGTTTGTGCTTTGGCGGTACTGTGGTGCAAGCACTTCAGTTCATGGTCTACGTGAGATTGCAAACACGCAAGAACACCAACGTTTTTTGCAAGTCCTTTTTTTCCATTCTTCTCCATTTCTAGAAGAAAGTTGACACCTCCCACCTGGAACTGCAAAAGATGGGGTCCCAAAATGCCTCGGCTTGCCAGCAGTTCTGAAGAAGTGTTGAACATGAAATGACCATCATAAACAAATGAACAGAACAAGGAGCTGAAAGACCTTTCATCATCACGTTGTTTAGTTTCTATGCAGAATAACCAGTCCGAAGAAAGTGTCGTTTCTATGCAAGAATAACATGAAGAAAATTGCTTACCTTGCAATTTTCTGCTCGATCGGAGTATGCAGCGTAACATTTTTTTTAAGTAATTTGGGAAGATTTAGTGCACTTTTCCAGAACATAAGATTGTTCGCTCTCCTTTAATGAAGCCATCAGTTTGTAAGGAGAGTCGTTCTGGGTACTTGACACGTGCCCGGCCTTACTCTTTACCAAAGAGCTTTCCCCCCTGCCCTTACACGGCAAGGACACTCACTGGCAGCCACAGCTGCCAGGCAGAGTTACCTCAATGCACTATTTACACAACCGTCGTCCTGAATTCTTACTGACTGAACGCGATCCACGTAACGTCAGACCGTTCACATTGTGTAGAAATGCTGTCACCAATGCATCCACCTAACAGACCTATCGCTCATTCAATCGGTAAACAGAATGTGCTGGATTTACTTTTCTTAGTTACCAGCAGTGTTCCGGGGCGCGTTTATTTCTACGGACACACTGTTCAGTTGCTGAAAAAGTGTTTCCACATCAACTGACTTTCATCATCTCTTATTGACTTAAGGCTTCGTGGTGCCACCTTTTTGGATACTGCCATTTTGACATTATCACTCTCAAGGAAGCCCTGCAAAAATGAGCAAGGATTAAACTTTTCAGCCACATTTGAAATAGTTTTCCTTGGTTGCTCCCCTGCCCACGTTGCATTTATGTGGTCCGTGCCAGTAATTTCCCACCACACACATGAATGAGCTGTGCTCTGAAAGAGCAACCAAAGTGTACCTCAACACCCACAAATGAAACAACAGATGTGCATATCAAAGGAGAGGAAGGGACGACATGATTGATTAAATCTGAATATACTTAAGTAAACATTACACATGAATGAGACTCATTTGGCTTTCCGTAATTACTTAAATACGTTCCTTCAACTTGACTTCTGTCATAGGAACATAAGTTCTGTAGCGCTGTGTTCATCTGTGATTTAGTGAATCATTTTTAAAGAAACACTCCAAAAATGTTGAGGAGAACCAGAGAAAGGGCATTAAAATCATGCGCACATGTTCTTTTTAAATGTCCCCTTGACAATGACACACGTACTATAAATTCTATAAGAAGTACACACCCCATCGGTGCCTACAGAGCCTTACTCATTTTCACTGACTCACAGGAACTTGTCACAAAAAGTCAATGCAAACTCACATTCAGACTCGAAAAGGCTCCCTGAAACTAGCCAAGAGAACGAACTAAATGTTAAGAACGGACAGACTACAGCAATGCATGAAAGCACTGTATAGCTTGTTATTGAAGAATTCTTTTAAATTCATGAACCTACACATTTATATGGAATACATATTACAGAGATCACCTACAGAATTCACTTATAGTCACGTGTGCGTGATTTCTGAAAGACCGCTGGACTGACAATTTAAAACTGCAACGTTTTCTTATTAACATTAGAAGCGTCGGTTCAGTGGATAAGTGACACAGATCGCTGATTTTATTTAACAAAAGAAGAGTAATTTTTCACGAATGGATTTAAAACTATAAAAACACAATTTATTGAAGCAAGTCCTAAATGCTTTACAATATAAAGCACATATAAAATATGTATTAAATTGCATTTGACACGTTCACTCTATTTCAATATGAATAGCTACATAGTAACATTTATTGTAATTACGGCACTTACAAAACTTACAGCCGTATAACTTGTACTTCTCAATCATCTGGAAAAATACACAAAGTACTCCACAGGTGAAATTTACAGTGCTAGACTCAAAACACAAATATTCTCACTGGATTTCTTTTTTTCTGCATATTTTCGCTTCAGAAAGAATGGGTTCATGCCTTAAACGTATTATTTATATTATATTTAAAGTGGATGCGATAACTATATTTTATCCGAATAAGATGTACAACTTCTTCAATTCTGTTGACTTTAGGTATAATGTATTATAAATAATAGTCATGGAAAACGTCATTTATAATAATCATTTCGAAGGATCCAAATTAGCAACCCTGGAAAGTTCGCAGTAAAGCTGCTTCATCAGTCAAGTCTATATGAACCTGCTAAATATCAGGTGTAAATGGACAGTTTCCTAAGATCCTATATTTCTCTCTCTCTCTCTCTCTCTCTCTCTCTCTGTCTGTCTGTGTGTGTGTGTGTGTGTGTGTGTGTGTGTGTGTGTGTGAGAATTTATACTCTCTGCAAGTTGAGAAAGATCGCTATTGGATGAAGATTCCAAGATCAGCCCAACTCCCAGATACAAAACCAAGTGAACTTCCTCTCCGCGCTGAAAACAGCTGACAGTGAAGTGTAGAGACGTGGAAAACGCCACAACATCAATCAGGTGATGATCTGACAGATAAGCGCTGGAAACATACACAGAACTCTAATTCCATTCATTACGCCCTTACCAGTTATTGGAATCGAGTATGGCGCCATGTCAAAATTTGCTTGTCATTTTCTTGGGATGGAGCTATATCTGCGGTGGATATTGTTTCATGCTGGGCAAACGATTCACTGGAGTGAAAAGAAAGACGGACGGGAAGTTTGATAAGGGTGGAAATGAAGAACACTTTGCGAAAGACGCAGATGACCATTTCTTGCAAGAGACCGTATCGGACCACATGCAGATGCTTTACGATAAATACAACAGAGCTGGTTTTCATTTCAAGGATGGAAATACGGTTCGCAGTTTTAAAGCTCACTGGGGTATGTAGCTCTGCGAATCATGTGCGCACACTGTAAAGCGCACTGTGCATTGCAAATATTATTACAACATCATCTGAAATGAATGATATTAATAAGCGTGGTTGTCGTGCAGTTGAGAAACACCTGTTGGAAATAGCTACATTTGGAATAGGTAGGTTGGATGACAGTATTTTACGATGATTAGGCGGTCGAAAGACGAAAAAGCGGTGCGTATCTTCGTTAATATTAGTCTGCGAGTTGTATTTTGTTATAAAGCACAGGTTACCAAATTACAGAAATATTTAAATACCGTTCCAAAAATACACGTGTTTCTTCACTTGCAAATGAAAATTCAGCAGTTTTTTATTTATTTATTTTTACTAATAAACACGCGAGAAAAACGTCGTTAGAATGTTTAATTTATCCGGCCAGATGCGTTCATTAAGCAAATATACTTAATGGAAATTGCAGTTAAAATCGAGAGACCTTATGAACTGATTTAGGTGGATTTTCACACAGACACAGTAGCACAAGTCACCTGTGTCTCCTTACACAGCTCCTTGATTATTGCAATAACTGTTTCTAACAGTCCAGCTGTCCAAAATCCATTTGGAAACAGTTAAAAATTCTTTTGGATTTTAACCAAAACTTCACTCGCAATTTCCACTAGATCTTGGGTTCCGCCTGGTGGTTCATATCAGAAATTCCAAGACAGCACGGTTAAATCAAATACCGTCTTTCTTTTTATACGCTTAAAAAATATAAATAAATTTATGTAAGCAGTTTTCTGACTTTGTTTATTATTTACTAGTTTATTAAGCTGCCAAATACATATTTAGCTACTTTGTGTTTCCCTGAGTAAAAATGAGGTAGCCTAGGTTTAATTGGGCCTTTGTTGTTTCTGTATTTAGGTACAATCAACAGCATTGAGATGCAGATCTTTAACCTGACATCTTTAACCAAGTCAGAGGATATCCTGTCTGCCACGCTGCACTATTTCATCGGTGGTTTGCAAACCAGCAGCGCCAGATGTGCGAGGCCCAAGGCTTGCAGTCATCATGACTCGAAGCAGGCCCACGTTCAGCTCAGCATCTGGAGTTCCACTTCTGCGGGTAATGACACCAGAACTCTGGGGCACGCCAGTATCAGAGTTCCCACTCGCCACAGAGACTTCATCTCCTGGCAGTGGAAGGACATAACGCCCATTGTGAAGCAGGCGAAAGACCACAACGAGCTCCTTATTGGTGTGGAAGTTCCGCCGGAGGGACGCGGGCTCTGGGACAGCCTCCTCCTGGGCCACCCGCCTTACATCCTGGTATACGCCAATGATTCAGACATCTCAGGGGCCGAGAATGCGGTGTCCGCCCTGCAGCGGCGTGCAGAAGTGCCCCTTGCCCGGGGCCTCCTCCGGCTGGGAGCGCACCTGAGTAGCGCAGCAGCAGGGCGGCGTTCCAGGCGCTCGGCCAATGTGCTGCTCCCGCTCCAAAACAACGAGCTGCCTGAGAACGAGTACCCATACGAGGAGCCCCGATGGGACGAGACGGACCCGTATGGCACCGCGGGCAACCGCCCAGCCAGGCGGCCCAAGAAAAAGCTGCGCAAGAACCAGCGGCACAGGGTGCCCCTCCTGCAGTTTGACGAGCAGACCATACAGCGGGCTCACAGGCGGCAGTGGAACGAGCCGCGGAACTGTGCCCGCAGGTACCTCAAAGTGGACTTTGCCGACATTGGCTGGAGCGAGTGGATTATTTCCCCGAAATCCTTTGATGCCTACTATTGTTCAGGATCCTGTCAGTTCCCCATGCCAAAGGTTAGTACACGTATGTTGTCGCACACGCTCAACAAACGATGTAGTCACCAGACGGATGCAAACGTGTTCTAAATTAATGACGTTGTGTGCATTTTTTTCTCTGTTGACCTTAGAGACGTTAAATGTGAGAATGGGGTTTTTGAACAGGTTCTTAAGGTTAGGGTGGTTTCCACTCGCACTTTACTGGAGAACATAGACAGGTAGTCAGCAGTGCTGGACTAGGAGGAACAGTACAACTGAGTACCCTGGGTCTGAGCATGGGGAGAGCCTTCTGGCAGGCTTATAAGAGGGGTTGTATTTAAAGGTGGGTGGTGGCGGTCTTCAAAGAGTATAGGTGCTCAGGGCCCCTCCAGGCAGTAAGCTGTGTCATGAATACACATGTATATATGTATATATGTGCATGTACGTATATTCAGAATGTTTGTCTGAAGTGCTTCTTCAGTAAGAAACAACAAATTTTTACTTACTACTTTGGGTTTTAATCAATTCATTTTGTGCTCAGAGGCTTAAAGGTACAGTAGCAGCAGTTCCTCTTAAAGTGGTCAAAGATCAAATACTGTTTGTTCACGTTCCTGTCTGAAAGGCTGGCAGCAGCTTGCTCAGGTGGCCTTCATGGCCAGGCCTAGCAGTCGAAGATCTAAACGGGATTTTTTTATGTAACTCAATTGCCTTTAATGTTAGCCAGTTATATAGTGTAATAGTGAACAAAGAGGCAGACTTTGCTTTAGATGCAAGCGGTCAGAAATGTTGTCATAAAATTAATGTAAATGATTGACATGTAATAACTAATACAAATATTTAGCCATTGTTTAGCCATGTTTTTAATAGTTATCTTTTTGATTTAGTAGGTTAAGATTTAGATTCTGCATGCAGTAATGTGGCACAGTTTAAAGGCTGTCATTATGAAATATAATCAAGGAATGCCCTCATGTGGTAACAAAAAAGCGTAGCAAACCTAAACTCAGCCATCTCATTAATATTACACTGTAGATCATTGTAACGTTAAAAAGAGAGGGAATTTGCAGAAAGATGGCCAACCCACTAGTGTGTGCTTGCCAGGGACTTATCTAATGTATTTATGTGAGTATTCAAACCCAGATCTAAACGTGAGAGAATCATTACTGCAATATGGTGTAATAACACAGCAAGAACAATAAGTTATTAATATCTGTTAAAAATTCATTAAATTAATCTTGCATTGTGCTTTGTCCAATCATACAAGGGAGACATGGGTGGAGAGAAGAAAAATAACCATGTCAGTGAAATAATCCCTGAGGTTAAAGGTTTGAGTTAGTGCTTGGATTTAAATCTTACTTTTATAGTGCGTACTGGCGTATGCAGTTTTAAGAGTGCCTCGGTTACCCCTGTGTGAAGCAGCACATGTAATGTAAAGGTTTGGTGAGCTGTTTGCACAAAGTACATTGAAAGAGGTCGTCAGCAATTTGTCAGTGTCATATTGCAGGTAAATTGTTATGAAATTTCTATGTGGTTGATAACACAGAGTTTGTTTCCTTGCTGAAAATATCCATTGGTGCATTATAATGGGCTTCATTGGTGATATCAATTATGTTTATGTTTTTGTAACATTCCATATTTCAGACTACTACACAATTTCAAAAGTCGTTCTGTAAAACAGTAGTAGTAGTAGCAGCAGTAATGGTGGTAATAAAAAATAAGTAGTTATTTACGTGTCAATCCACGCTTATCAACTAAGTCCCACTCATGTCTCTTAACGAGGACGTTTTTACAGGTTTGTGACCCTCCTCCATCAGACCTGTGAGAATTAAACAGAGCCTGGCTTTGCGTGTCTGTGCTATTATTCCAAGAGTTCTTGCTGTGATTGAGGTGTCAACAGCTGAAGTCTGTATATCCTACAGAACATTTCATACATAACAGAACTAGCAATCTTCTTAGGACTTTGGCATGGCACAATCCTTTATAGCAGTGACTTCAGGAATTCCATTGTAGAACAGAACTGTGGGAAGACACAAGGTTCTCACCACATGCTGCATGGTCACACATCAGGTACTGGACTCTCATTATAAGCTTCAGTGCAGCACCTAACTTTAATTGCTGCTTTTTGCATATGTCTACCTGAGAAATGGTTCAGGTGTAAAGTGGTAAAAGGCTGTGGTCAAAGGTGTCTGCTTGGCAGGTGAGTGCATTAACAGTGACACGAAGGCAAGCGCAGGCATTGCTGTACTTGAGGGAATGTCTTCATTGGTTAGATCACAGAGCAGCATGGTTTTCACAATGTCAGCTCAGTATTCCCTTTTTCCGCACAGTCCCTGAAGCCCTCCAACCACGCCACCATCCAGAGCATCGTGCGAGCTGTGGGTGTGGTGTCTGGGATCCCGGAGCCGTGCTGCGTGCCTGAGAAAATGTCCCCCCTCAGTATCCTGTTCTTCGACCAAGACAAGAACGTTGTGCTCAAAGTTTACCCCAACATGACCGTGGACTCCTGCGTGTGCAGATGATGCTGAAATGCGCCCCCTATTGCCCGTCTCTTGGATTTCTTTTTTTTTTTTGCACTGAAAGGGAAACTAAAACAAGATTCATGAAGTATAAATTGGATCATACTTCAGCTCATAAATTGTTGAAGACTTTAGCCCTTTGATCTTAAACTTACAGAAACATGATCTAAAAGA
>JABJVR010008363.1:0-10708 GCA_025773905.1 Chitala chitala | reverse complement strand
GCCTTCTTAATGAGGCAGCTGATGGTCGGCTCCCACTTGAGGTCCTGGGTGATGGTGGTGCCTAGAAAGCGGAATGACTCCACCATGGTGATGGGTATGTCGGTTAGGGTGATGGGGAGGACAGAGGCTGGGACTTTCCTGAAATCTATGATTATCTCCACTGTCTTCTGAGCGTTCAGCTTCAGGTCGTTCTGGCTGCACCAGGACACCAGATAGCCAACCTCCCTTCTGTATGCAGACTCATCCCCATCAGAGATAAGTCCAACAAGGGTGGTGTCATCCGCAAACTTGATGAACTTGACAGACTGGTGGCCCGAGGTGCAGCTGTTGGTATAGAGGGAGAAGAGCAGAGGGGAAAGTATACAGCCTTGGGGGGTGCCTGTGCTGATAGTCAGAGACAATCTTTTCCAGTTTCACATGCTGCATCCTGTCTGTCAGGAAGTCAGTGATCCACCAACAGATGGAGTCAGCGTTGATATTATTACTTGCCCTGCTGGGAATGTGTAAAGCACATTCCAAGTCAATTTAGCGAAGTCACATCTTCCTCTAAAGACTCCCCCCCCCCCCCAACCTTTTCGGATTCTTGTCTGTACTTTTTTATATTCTAACACTATCTTATATTGGGCGATTAACCAGGAACAACAGACTCATGATGTTGTATCTGAGAGGGGCGACTTTCATCTCATGTTACAGTGTGGTTTTGTAGGTGTCTGCTAAATGACAAATAATAATAAACTCTCCCAATTTCTTCTGCATCATTGTGTGTGAATGTCGCTTTGTTGCAGATTTCCATCTTGGGGTGTTATGCTTTTTTAAATACAAAAAATGGCATGAAATTCACATCTCTAATCAGAAAAACGTGATGTTAAATAAGAACGACTGAGCTGGACTGCCTGAAAAAATGGTTTGAAGGATCTCATAGACAAACTGGCTTAGGCCTACAATTGTTTGTTTTCCACTGGCAAATAAAAAGGTGTGGCTTCATCTTACATTAAGGTGGCAATGAGTGTAAGCTATCATTACTAGACAACACAATACTCCATTTACTATGACTCATGCAGACTACACACACACACACACACGCACGCACGCACGCACGCGCACACACACACACACACACACACACTAAGTACTGACTCTACAATAAAAACATCACAATTTTTACATTTTTATTCAGTATAAATACATACAAAATTACATCTCTTCATCTAAGAAACACTATTTACACTTTCAGTGAAAAACCAAACATTACATAAATCAGTTGGTATAGGATGTCAGTGTGCAACCTCATGGCTGAAAGTAAAACACACATAAAAACCCAATTAATGTCAATGTGCACGTTTCTAAAGACAACATTTTAAAGCCACACTGATTTAAATGAGGGAGCACGCTAGCACACCATCCTCACCTGGCTGTAAACTGGTAGATGGTGATCTAGAATGTACGATGCCCTGATCCTCATCTCATCTTGGCTGTTGTACTGGACAGCTTCCAGAGTTTCACGGCCTTTCAACGTCACAAACTCTTCTGCAGCCTAAAGAAAAGGACAAAGTGCGAGGAGGGGTAGGGGGTGAACATTGAGTGTGCGTTGTGGGGTTGCTCTAAAGAAAAGGAGATACACTGAAAAAGATAGCCAGGCATTACTGTGAAGGATGGAGCGCACAGAGGTATATGATCCAACCTCAGGGCTTACTTAGGACAGTAAGTACTGAAACTAGAGTGGCACTGACACTCCTTGTGAGACACGGCTGTGTGTCAGCTGCTGGCAGGCACGTGACCCACTGTAGCATTGCCGTTTACCTTTACCCACAAGCCCGGACTGTACCTGAGAGCTGCCAGCCAGCAACATCCAGAGCACTTCGAGGCTGAGTGTCACCACAGCCGGGTCAGCCATCTTGAGAGTGGCACAGAGCGCGGGCACCAGGGTTCTACGAGTGAGCTGCGTGCAGTATTCGGCTCCTTGATGTGCAATATTAGCCAAAATGTGTAGCACCTAGACGGTATGTTAAAATTCTTAAAAAAAAAAAAAAAAAATACAACTGCATTTTTTAGTATACATAAAGCTAAAATATATATATGCCTTAAGGCATTGAGGACAGTTCTAAGGTCAACAAGTGAGTACCCACAAAGAGACAATACTGTATTTCCACCATGCTAATCCCTTCCAAAGCTGGTACTAAGAAACCACCACTGACCATGGTGTTGATCCCTTTGGAGAAAGGCAGGAGCTGGAGCAGGACTGGGACCAGTCCGAGATGGAGCAGAGCGGAGCAGAACACACTGGAATCCGCTGCACAGGGACCAGGACAGCACAACAAAGGGAAAGGCGTGCATTCTCAAATCCGTATTTTAAAACACCTCCGGTCTCGTAGTCCATATCAGACTTTAAGCAATTTGCGTAAAATGTTTCATATGGTACGAAACCTATGTGTAGTCCATTCAATTACCCTAGTTCAAATACAAAAAAAAGTAATAAAAAAAGAATGATTAAACAGACTGACTAGAGCTGAATGGAGAAAACAGGGTGTAAAATCTGCATACGGTAGAATGTGCCTTTACCTGTGAGGTTGTTTAGTACCCAGAGGCTCTCCCTGGCCAGTGCAGGATATGGCTGCAGAAACACCTGACCCAGGACACAGAGAGCAGCCAGCAGTCGGCTGTCCCCCAGCTGCGGACTGCACCTCTCCAATTCTCCACTCGCCAGCAGGTTGCCTACACAGCGCAGTAGGGGCCAGATTAACTGTGAGGTTGAGAGAAAAAAAAAAAAAAAAGTACACCTATGCCATATATTTACTCAGCATTTCCCATTTTAGAGCAAAATTCAGGCGTGGAAATTGAATCAGTGCATTTTGCTTGGAGACTTTCTTCAAAATGACACGATTTAACAAGCTTAGATATGCCTCATCACTTACCAACTCCATGCTCTCTTCTTTATTACCCATGGCCACAGCGACACCCAGTGTAATTAAGAGAGCACTGCACCGTGATACGACTCCCTGGTTTATAAGCGTGCCACTGTCCACGTTGCTTTTAGAGAAGAAGCGACACAAGAGTAATATTAAGTAAACACCCACCCCGACTGGTGAAAAGGAAAAAAAAAAAAAAAAAGTGACTAAAGTGGTCCTCACCTGCTGGCCAGGTAGTGTAGACACCACGCACATTCAACAGCTGCTCCCATTCCAAACTCTGGGTCAGGATGCAAGGCAGCAAGAAGGTGAGGAATTATCCCAGACGCTATGACCAGACTGTGGGGTTGAGTGGTGCATGATTACAAATACAGAGTGATCCTCCACTGTCGTGTCAACAAGTATTTGTTGGAATAATTTCAGTACAAACAGGTGTCATTTTAATTGCTCCGCAGTGACTAGGGTTTAGCTCTGCACTCAGAGGTAAAAAAAAAAGTTTACATCTGGTATGACACAATATCAGATTAAAACCATCTGAAAGGTTTTTAAAGTACAGCGCTCCACAACAAACAGTCCACTCACGGAACAATCTTCTCTGAAGAATCTTGGGCTTGGAGGAGCTGGGAGAGGGTGAATCCAACAGCTTCCACCAAAGCGAGATCATGTCGCTGACATGCAAAAGCAGGGAGACGTCAGCAAAGCAATGCAAGACTTTGGGACACACAGTAACAGGTTTGCGTATGCGACAAATACACGACCCTGGCTCCGGCCCTTAGTAACAAAAGACATTGGTCTGATGTTGTAGATGTCCACCAAAATAAGACGAGGAGCTGAAGGGTCTGTAAACGAGCTCACCTGAATGCAGAGAGCCAGTGCTGGGATTATACCCTGGGCCAGAAGCTTGTCCCTCACTGCCATATTCTCCGCACATAGGTTACCCAGAGTGTATAAGCATACTTCCTGCACACACCATTCACCGTGACAGTTAGCCGCAATTCCAGCGGAATGAACCGCTAAATTAATCCGATACGAGGAAAAGCACATTAACTGAGAGGTTACCAAATAGTACAGTAGCTGCTCTGCTAGGAAACTACAGAACTAGCAAGACCGTCTGGTGGCTTTTTAGAAGATTGCAAAGCTCTCACTGTAAATTTGGCGCTCTGTCCAGACAGGTAGGTGATCAGGTAGGGTGTTGCAGGTAAACACGCGGGGCCCACGGAGGGATGGCGCGAGTTGGACAGCTCGTGCAGACAGTGTGCCGCCTCCAGCTGACAGCGGGCATCAGAGCCAGTGAGAAGCCCTGCCAACACGTGGATACTGTTCTCCAACCTGAAAGAAGATTGCTACCTGTGTTAAGTTGTAGCAGAGGTGCGAGTTTGAACCAACAGTCAAACTGTGATTCTGCCTTTCAGGCTTTGTCACAGCTTTTAAACTGAACAGTTCATCTGCATCTCTCTGTTATGCGTCTTTCCAGAACAGCTAATATAAGGTAGGTGTGAAATGAAACAAGAAGAGCATAAAGTGGTTCCATGACTAAAAGCTTAAGATGATGGTCTGACAGAGGCCAGAGTGAAGAGCTGCCTATCCATACTTGATGAAGATGAGCTGGGCGTCTGGGTTCCTCATGGCTTTCCTCAAGCTTCGCAGGTGGTGAACCTTGTCTCCACCACGCTGGACTCCTTGGAACATTTCCATCAATTCCTAACACACAAACAAGCCACAAGATTGCAGCACATTTACAATAACCCCTTCTCATCTGCTTTCCAGTTGTGAAACTCACATAATTTTCATGCAAACTTGCAGTGTGTGATGGCAAAGAATCTCACTTGATCTTTCTGCAGCAGGGTGGCTGAGGTATCCATGGTTCCTTCGTCATCTTCGTCATCTTGAATAAGTCTTTTACTGAAAAGCTGGCGGTCTCTACGTGCCTGCCTCAGAGCTGCCCTCAATAAGAAAAACGGCTGCATCATAAGTGGAAACCAATCATGTGCAAAATTACGTTTTAAATAAGTTATTCAACACGCAACTCGGAATTGTTTATATGCTAAGCATAAATCATTATACTCATAAATTACGAGATATTCTGAATCCTGGGTACCCCACAAATTCACGATCGACATGTTGCGTTTACCTTTCTCGTGCTCTCGCCTCTTTAACTTCAACTCTTCACCCCCAACATCCCCCTGACGCGCCTTATGGCGCACTGCGCTTAACCTCCACATTCTCCAACTGTGTAATTAAAAACCAATGATATTACATGCATTTTATTTTAAGATAAACAATATAACTAGCACACCGAATACGTTAATTCAACTGTAAGAGAATTTTCCTTGCCCAAATGATTAAAACAATCGGAACTGCAAAGAATAAAACCTCTGCCAACGAACGTTTTTGCAAAGTTTTTGTCCTTTAATTTCTTACCCAGATATTTAATATAGTCAGACGTCGGGTTTCAAATTTACGTCCTAATCCTGTATAACTACAGATGCACTACGATCGTTTTAAAAAATACAGAAGGGTATCTGTATTGCTTCACAAAATACGCGGGGGAAAGGGACTTTCAATTTACCATGTACGGATTGTTATACAACACTGATTAAAATCAGGCAGAAAAATACATATCACTTAAATCCAGTACTTACTCATTTGACAGAATTCTACGTAGAACTAGGGAAGTACAAGGCTGGAGTAAATGCACATTTCATGTTTCTTAAATGTCGCAGGATGATGACGATTCAAAAGTTAAAAAAAAAAAAAAGTTACACCTCCTTACACGTTTCTAAGAGCATTGCACAAGGCTTAGTATTTATTTTGGGGACAAAATCTAACATTTTGTGTTATCGTTAACTGAAGACATCAAATGCAGTCAAAAGTGAAAAAAATGTTTATTAAAATCGGACAGGTAATTAGTTAATGAAAGACAATACTTCAATAGATATATAGAATTATTTAAAATGTATAAAACATTTAAATTATTCTGCTTCAGTTCCGTTACCTTTATCACATTTCACATAATACGCAGAGCCACTTGCTTCAACAATTAAAACACATGGGTATCGCAAGTCAAACTACATCATTGTGCAATACCTGCACCTATACTTTTTTTTTTTTTTTTACTGGAGATGCCATTTCTTCAACCTCCAACTTTGCATTACAAAAATAAAATTCCTTACACACTAAGTAACACAAACAGAAGCATTACAGCATTCTCACTATTTTCGATTAACAGAAATGTAAACAGAAGTAAACTGGAAAAAAGAAAAAGTTGTAAATATGTCTGTGTATACGGCTGTTCCGCCATCTTCCGTCAGCCTTTTGTCTTCGAACACACAGGTAGAGCCATTCTGGGGAGGACAAATCACAGGTCATCACCACTGCTATGGCACTTCACACTGATCTACAGGGATCAGCTTCAGTTCTAACCAGGTTCACCCCAGCTAATGTAGTACAACCAATTACATAAGATCAGTCTAAATGGTGACTTGCGACCCGACACATTTTTTGGAATAATTACACTGTGCAAACGTGTGTGTACATTTGTTAATGTCCTGCTGTAAATCCCACTACAAACTTATCCTCTATAATGTCCTATATACCATGACAACTATTGGGATACAATCAAAGTGATTAAGGGCCCCATCTATAAAAATCATTAGAGAAGCTCGCTGTCAGACTCTTCCACTTACCAAAATGTCCCTGATTTATTTATGCTTGGAGGAGCCTTTTTTCTGCAAAAAAAGCATAATGAAAATAAAATTGTAGTTTTATTCCTGATGATATTTCATATAACAGTATTAGATAGAGGATACTTTATACAATCATTATAATAAAAATGTAAAAGATACCTTTTTCAAGGGAAGTGGAGTCATCTCTTTTGCATTCTTCTCTTTGTTTTTTTCTGGAAAAATATTTTTCATTATTAACCATACATCAACAAATTGTAAAATTTGCTGCTTAACAGGCAGAAAAGAAAAACTTACTCTTTGCCTTATCCTTTAAAGGAATGGTTGGCTTCACAGCAGCTGAAGATGTCTGACTGACATCCATCAACTCCTTTGTCTTCTCTTTCTTCTTTTTGGCCTTGGGAGATCTGTGTTCTGGGCTCTGCCCTTTCACGCTTTTGATCTCTGCTTTTTTCCTCTTTTTGAGGCTTTGCTGGCCATGCTGAGACACAGTGATGTCATCAGTGAGTGACTTCTGTCTGCTTGTGGCCTTTGATCGGCTGTGTGTAAGGCGTCCCTCAGCACTGTCTCCAAATGAGGCCTCTAACAGAACACCTGCAATGAGTGGCTCCTTCTCTATTGGAGTGAGAACCTTGCCCTTCACACTCCTCACAGTCTTTTCTTTAACCTTTCTGTCAGTCTTCCTCTTTGGGGATTTTGATGGCACTGAAGGCTTTTGGGAGCTGACAGCCAAAGCAATCTCATCCATTTTCACTATGTCAGCATCTGTTAACAGAAGCATCTACCTGTTACAGGTGCAGTGACTGCATCAATGTCAACATGTCCAATTCTTTCAGTGTTGCACACCATACCACGACTTATTAAAAATCTATTGTTAAACCACTTATGCCATTTAATAACCCTATAAAATGAACTGGATGTTTGTGTAGAATGGCTATTTTTACCACTGAATTTTGTTATGTGTCTGAGCAGCACCTGTGAGCTTCAACGCCAGCATCTTCCATTTCTCCACATCTAGACTGCTGTCAGAGTCTGATGCGGAGTCACCATCTGCTGTTGAAGTGGAGGGCTGCACTGACAGACTCTCGACAGGCTGAATGGGTGCTGCAGAGCTAGCTCTCTTCCTCTTGGGTTTCACAGAGTCAGTTCCCCTTTTGTCGTTAGTCCTCTTGCGCTTCAGTGACACGGTTGAGGTTCCATCACTTGTGCCAGCTACCAGGGCCACTTTCTTAGCAGAAGGTACTTTAGCCATCAGGGACTACAAGTCAGCAAATTACCAATTAAAAAACATACCACCAATTAAGTATTCTGGAATTAATCCATGCGATGAATATTTGAGGTGTGCATTCCCACACATGAACACATCAACAAATGTATACAACTCTTTTACCTCTGAAACTACCTCTTTAGATGAGCTGCTGTTAATCTTCTTTCTTTTGGATGCAGGGGTACCAACTAGATACAAACAAACATTATTTAGTCATGGTTAAAAAACAACATAGCGGTCAGAAGCTGTCGGCCATCTGGTAGTGACAGTAGCTGAGCTCACTGAGATTGGTTTATCTGACATACATGATGCAATAATACAGCAAAAGGGGGTACCTTTGGCTGCGGGCACTTTAACTCCACGATCGATGTCAGTCACATCGGAGTCAGAATCCGATTCATTAGCTGAACTGTCACTGCCCTTCCTTTTACTGCCCTTCCCTAGAGCAGCAGGTGGGGCAGCAGTGGTGCTTTTACCCCCTGAAGGTCTTGAGGTCTCCTTCTCCACTTTCCTTGCAGGAGTTTTTACCTTAAGTGGTGAAGATTTTTTCGAAGAAGGCATCGTGTCTAGAATAGACTGTGAGACAATCCCAACTCTTAAACGTCCAGCAGAACTTGATCTGTTGGCAGATCGTGAACACAAACACTTGTGAGTCAGTCTGGTCTGGCCCAGTGCTGGGGTCTTACCTGGGACTGCTCCTGTTCACTGGAGCTGCTGCCATCAAAATCCTGAGCACGGGCACACTCTGAAACAAATGAAGCCTGTCAAATTCCAAACAGCCCAGTCATCACACAGCTACCAATGAGACTGTAGCAGGGAAGGGAAGAACGTGTCAGTGCCGCCACTAGCTGGACCAGCAGAAAAATCAAGTTCTCAGACAGTCAGTTTGAACCCTGCTGCAGTAATTGGACCTGCTGCAGTAATTGTTCATCATCTTATACTCTCTGGAGAATCTTCATAGACATCATCTTATACTGGAAATTTGTTGGATTATGCAAACACTACGATGAACATCAGCAGTATGAAGCATGACAAATGTCCTTAATAGTGCTCTCAGTGGAATATAAGATGTAGCAGTAAGCAGATGTCCATGAAGAACAAAAATCTAAAGAGTAAAACTGTCACGTATTAGCTCAAGTTATCCCAAAGAAAAAAGTCTAACTTAAACATTTAAAGCTTGCATACAGTTCAATAACATCTGTCTGAGCATCAGCAGTGTATTGAAAAATGTGTAAAATAAGCCTGTGTTTAGAAAATTAAAATCAACACTGCTGTTAACAGTAATAATGATGAATAAGAAATTTTTTTGGTGTCAGAAGATGATATTGTTCTCTATGTGCACCATTTCATCTGACCTCATGAAATATGCCATTTGTGTGAGATAAAACATTTAAGGTATTATTTTCTCACATGGGAACTCTACTTGAAAAACCATCTCGTGGCGGTTTCACAAAAGTGTTAAGGTTAAGTGAGACTACAAATCCAGAAATACAATTGTCAGGTTGGATGTCTGCAGGCAACGTCTTAGCAAAAGTTGTGACTCACTGTCAGAGACTCTGCCAACGCTTATGTTTCCCCCCCTGGGGGGGTCCTTCGCTGTGACTTCAGCTGCGGCCATAAGCTTCACCTGAGAAACATTTTGCTGAGATGCTGATGCAACTTTCTGAAGGTCAAAAAGGAAAGAAAAAAAAAAGAAACAAAGGTACTAAAAGAAGCAAAGTTGAAATTATGAATACTATTTATTTAATTAACTGTTGTAGACAAACAAAGGGAGGGGTCAGCTGGACTTACCATCTGGTCCTGGCTGTCCAAAGTCTCCGTGCTGCTACTGTCCTCCTCATCTGGAACAGTGATGGTGGCTCTTGGTTTGCCATTCCCTTGGGCAGTGATCTTGAGATCACCTTTTGCTGGTGAAACTGTTGATGCCTTTAATATACAGACATGGCTATTTAAAGGCTAACAATGTAATGCTATCATAAAAAGTAACTTAAATGCATCATAAAAATAACTACTGTAAATACAACTTCAGTATACCTTGGCTGGAGTCTTTTTAGCACAGTCTAGAGTCTCTGCCTTCTTCCTTGTAGTACCACCTTTCATTGCATCCGAGTGCTTGCTGGTTGTTAGTTGACTCAGCTTGGGTGAAGATCCTTTAGTTGCTCCTTTACCAACTGTCTTTTTAGAAGTGTCCTCATTACCCGAGTCATCGGAGCTCTCGCTGTCTGAAATCTCAGCCTTCTTTGTAGAAGTAGGCTTCAAGATAGCGGATGTCTTGCTGTGTATAGACTGGCTTGGTTTGGCTGGAATTCCTTTAGCTACAACTGTCATTTTAGGAGCATCCTCTTCACTATCAGAGTCATCAGAGCTCTCACTCTCTGAGGCCTCTGTTGTCTTTTTTGTAGACGTGGTCTTCAAGGCAGCAGTAGCCTTGATGGGTGTAAGCTGGCTTGGCTTGGCTGGAGTTCCTTTAGCTACAAATGTCTTTTTAGGTGCTGCCTCTTCTTCACTATCAGAGTCATCAGCGCTCTCGCTCTCTGAGGCCTCTGCTGTCTTTTTTGTAGATGTGACCTTTAAGGCAGCAGTAGCCTTGATGGGTGTAGACTGGCTTGGCTTGGTTGGAGTCCCTTTAGCTACAAATGTCTTTTTAGGAGCTGCTTCTTCACTATCAGAGTCCTCAGAGCTCTCACTCTCTGAGGTCTCTGCTGTCTTTGAAGAAGTGGTCTTCAAGGCAGCAGTAACTTTGATGGGTGTAGACTGGCTTAGCTTGGCTGGAGCTCCTTTAGCTACAACTGTCTTTTTAGGAGCTGCCTCTTCGCTATCAGAGTCATCAGAGCTCTCACTCTCTGAGGCCT
>JABJVR010008362.1:0-10708 GCA_025773905.1 Chitala chitala | reverse complement strand
CTCTGTGTGTTTCGGGCTTGCCCGCCTGGCGGGGGGGGGCGCGCCCCCCAAGGGGCCTTTTGAGTTTTTGTTTATCAGAGGTTCTTGTTTGTCTCTCAGGGTGTTTTTACATGCTCTCCTTGGCTTTTACCTGTCCCTGTAGTTTCTTGTACCATGCCACCTACAACAGGCTTTCCACCTGTTCCGTCACACAGGAGACATTCAGACCTACATGGTATATATGAGCACCGACGTGTAATCATGGCTGCTTTTGTTTTTTGCGAGAAAGGTGGATGAATCCAACATCCATCCATCCATCCATTATCTTAACCGCTTATTCCTGGTGAGGGTCGCGTGGAAACCTGGAGCCCATCCCAGAGTACATAGGGCGCAGGGCAGGGGACACCCAGGGCGGGGTGCCAACCCACCACAGATGAATCCAACAGAAATCTCAAAGTTTTTAATTTAATAAATGTGCTAAACACTGCCTTACCTGCAGCACCATCTACAAGTTTGGCAGAGATATTGCAGAAGTTCTTGAGAAGGTCCATTAACTGTTGAGTAGCAGGAGCTATAGGGGCCCTCTGTCCCCTCCTGAGCGAGCATGTGCACTTGGTTATGAGGCGGACTTCATCAGAGCGCCTGTTTTCTGGTTCGAGTGAAAGGAGAGCATTTAATTAGTGGTGGAACATGGAGAATGGGGAGTGTGGGCCAAGGCAGTGACCCAGGAAATGGGGGGGTGGGGGGTGTGGCTAGCAATGGCCAACAATTAGTCACAGGCAGCAGTGACCAGAACAATAAGCACAAAATGGTCAGCTGTCATGGTGTCCGTCTGTGGGTTTGAGCGTGTGGCCGACCTCGTTATGGGGGGAGCGGGGGTGTTCTCTTCCAGATAGCCCAAGTCAACAATTTTGCCTTCTCATTCACCATTGCGGCCAGCGTTTGGGGGTGCATATACATGTGGGGCTCAGTTGTCTTTGTTGTGGGTTACTTTTGTCTAGGGGATTAGAGAGGTTAATCCAACTTGGTTAAGAGGAGCACTTGTTCCAACATCACCAGTGTTACTAACATGACTGGTAAGTTCATTTTGGACAAAGTCTTAAGATTACTTACTTTAGCTACCTGACTTCCTAACATCTTGTGCTTCCTTTACTTACCTTCACGTTGCATATGAGTCACGTTTCATTTTTATGTTTGGTGCTTGTGTACACATGACCTGTATGACGTTCTTGCTTTCTAAAGGGCTGACTCTGTAGGGACATATTGACTTCAGGTGTTTGCGGGTGTGAAGTAAAATATCCCACGTGTGTCTAGAGACCTATCATTTGGAAATGTAATGGACGCACAGATAAAACTGGGTAAGGCGAAGAAGAAGGGTGCAGGGCCTCTGTCCCACACGAGGCCGTGAGCGTGTCTGAGAGGTGATGGGTGTCTCTGTGTCTCAGAGAGACCGTGTCCCACGTGAGGCCGTGAGTTTGTCTGAGAGGTGATGGGTGTCTCTGTGTCTCAGAAAGACCGTGTCCCACGTGAGTCCGTAAGCGTGTCTCGGAGAGACAGTGGAGTCTCTGTCCCACGTGAGGCTGTTTTTCCTGTGTCTGACAGTGACAGAGGTGTTCTATCCAGGGTGTTGATGTTCACCATGAGGGAGACAGGAGACTGCTTCACAGCTGCTGCGAGTGAGAGCTTTGAAGTCACAAAGGAGAGGAAGCAGGAACGATGCATCGGTCGTGTCTCGCCTGCTGTCCTGCCACAGTGCTCCACCAGCTCAGTTTTCACCCTACACTCAAAGCTTTTTATCATTGGCTGAGTTGCATGTTCCATCAAATTTGTTCCACTCAAGATAAAGTGTCGAGATTCTTTCTGTGGTCATGTCTTTTTAGACAGCGACAAGCCACTACAGAAAGAAGTAATTCAGAAGTCGTCAAATATAATTCTATGCTTGTTGGAGGACCCCATGCTGTTTTTAGAGTAAGATGCTGATGTTGTTTTAAGCTTTGTCAGACATGCCGCACGGGCTCTTTCAGTACTCCATTCACTTTCCCTTTAAAGCCAGTAGTTCGTGAATAACCCAGGACAATAAGATTTGTAATAATAATTTTAAGACTAATAAGACTAATAATTTTTAATTTAATAATTTTTTTGAATGTGTGCTGTTATGCATGAGAATTACAACTCCACACACTCATTGTATTTGTTTTGATGTGTGTACAGGCCGGAGGGGGCTGAACGCGTGCGAGCAGGGCGGAGGGGGCCAAACACGCGTGAGCAGGGCGGAGGGGGTCGCGCAAGACTGTTTTTCACTGCATTCATCCCTGCCCCTGGGTCATTCGGTTCGTACAACGTTTCAGTTCTAGAGCGTAGGAGCTGGTAATGGACAGTTTAAAAACGAATCAATATTTCCCGGAAACTGCAGGGCCAAGCGGCCAAGACTCTTCTTTGTGTCTGAAACACCTCAGAGTTTCTCGCCATCAGTTTGGTCAGACATGCAAGAGTGGATATAGAGATGTAGTTAGAGTGAGAGTGGTGTGTTCTCACATGGGGAAAAGAAATACTTTGAAGTGGAAACAACAGTGTAATTAATAGATGATCATGCTGGTATGAGGTGTTTGGAGAGCATTAAAGCAGAGCTAAGTGTGGTGCCACTGTGTTTGTGATGAGTCAGCTTGTCACTGCTTGCTTCATGTGCATATCAGTCAGGCTTTCACTTGTGACATGAAAACCTGCCAAGTGAGCTACTACAACTAAAATGTTAAATGTGCCTTAAACCTCAGTTCAGCAATTCAGGCTGGCTGCTTTCTTTGCTAATCCTTTTACTAGAGCGGAGTTTGGGGACAGAATGAAACCACAACAGGACTGACACAAACGTGCAGACAGGCCCTGAGGAAAAGCAAAGAGAAACTCACTTAAAATAGGCCACGGGTTGTCACTGTGGCTCCCATGATCCACAGCCATGTGCCTCTCGGTGCCGAAGTTTGATGGCATGTGGGCACCCAGCGAAAGGAAGGGTTTGTGGGTAATTCTGCTGTGATCCCTGCAGAAATGGTGCAGCCTGGAGCCTCAGGCTCACGCAGAGGCATGCGCCCGTTCACGGTCACGTGGACGCACACACATGCTTGCACACTCAGTTAGTCCCATTGTGTAGGTGTCCTGTGCCGTGAGGCTCCCAGCTCCGGTGAAACGCAACACTCCAGCATGGTGTGGTAAGAGACACCCTGCGAGGCCGGTCTGTGGGGGCAGTCTGAGCCAGCGTCAGGTACAGCCTCATGCCCTCATTAAGCTGACTGCCCAGGGGACTAACCCAGACACTCAAAGTGATTTGTTACGTTTTGTGTTTCAGAATCCAGTGGTTTCTTTAGGCTTGTCCTGTCTGTCTGGTACTCACCGTTCATCAGTGATCTCTCCCAGTGTGATTCAGGCTCTGTCCAGGGAATTGGGGGGTCATGGGGGGGCACATCCTCCCATTCAGCACTACTGTACAGGACGTGGCCATTTAGTAATACAGTGTCTGTACTGGAGTACATGGTGAAGTAAGGTGGTAAATAAGAGATGCACTGAGAAGTATTTTATGTTCTCGTCAGTATCTTCACACGTTAATGGCTCTTGGGTTAGTGCCGTCCACCTGTCCTTTACCCTGAAGGGAGCTTCATAGCTCTGCAGATGTGCTTTAACAGCCAGGGAAAACACCGAACATGGATAATTTTTCAGGGCCTCAGACCGGAGGACACATTTCATAGCCTGCTATTGATTTTGAGCTGATGAAGTCATAACATTGAGATTGTCTTATAAATGGAGTGTCAGATGTGTGTGGAAAGCTGTCATCTGCAGTACTTATTCATCCTTTGTTTGAGCAGCGTTTCCCACTACGATGTTCCCCATTTCCCTGAGGACCTCCAGCTGAACTGATGACTGTTTTCTACCTCTGTTGTCTTCTGCTTCCTCTCATTTATCTTACTACCTTCAGCTCTATATGAGCTTCTTAATGTCAGTGTGTTTGTATGTCTTTTGTTTGGCCTAATTGAAAGTGACCATCTCATTTGTGTCAATTATGTCAATGTTAAATATTGGTATAATTTAGGTTTTAAGAATTTAGAAGGTTTATTATTTCATTAGAACATTTTTTACAATTACAAACATCTGTGGAATTACACAAATTCTGCCAAGTTAGCAGTGAGCAATTTTGTTATGCATAATTACTTAGACTTGCTTCTGCTCAATATATCACTATAGTTTGTCCACTTTCATGCACAATAAAAGGGATGAACACACACACACACACACACACACACAGACACCTTCCTCCCACCGTAGGCAGCTCATGGTCCGGCTCTGAAATGCATCTGATTGGACGGCAGGAGAAACACTGAGAGCTCTTACGGATTATCATGCTGCGCAGCAGAATAAAGGTCACCTTCACACATTTGCGCATCTATAATGCGTCAGGCCTGAACTCTCTGATTTGGCAGTTGGTTCTCATTGGCAGTTGGTTCTCTGTGACCTACGATTTCATTGTATGTGGCCTGACACGCCTGACCCCTTTTTAAATAAGTTTGCAGTCCATTTCTGTGATTAAAAAGGCTGCTCTCAGATCCATAAAGTGTGTTCTAGCTGTGTGAAACGGCTTCTGAACATGTTCACCTGTGATCAGACTGACTTTTGTTAGTGTTTAATTGAATTTATTTCATATAACAAATAAAACATGTCACCCTGTCATCACTGTCACACCTGTCGTGTGTGTGTGTGTGTGTGTGTGTGTGTGTGGAACTGACTCTTATGGCTTTTAACTTATTTTATGCTGCTTTACTCAAACACCGATGTTCTGAGTTTTATACGTGTAACTATACGTGCAACGTTGCCATGTTAATGTTAGTTTGCACAACTACCCTCTCCTATTTTGTAATTTTAATCTTTCTTATTTTGACTTGGGCCACTGCATTAGTCTGAAACTTAAATCCTGTGTAAAATTAAAACTGAAAGCAATTTTCTTGTATTTTTTTTTCTTCATTTTATGTTCATTAAAAAACACTGAAAATATTACAAACACCACAAGCACTTCATATTTTTCATGTGCTTTTCTCTTTAATTTTCAAGATCACATTAAGGGTTGCAAGATCACATTAAAGGTGGAAAAATGTGACATGATTTATCTATTTATAGTTTACATGACAGAAACGTGCAGTTTTAGTGAGGATGTGCAGACAGGCTGTGTAACTTGTGCAGGGTCACACCCCAGCGTCCCGCCTCTGTGCCTGTAATGTGTACGTGTAACGGTCTCTATCCCTCCTGATGAAGGGAGTTCAGGTCCAGTGCTTTCTGCTGTTTGTGTGTGTTTTGGGTGTGTCCCATGGGTCAGTGCTTCCCAACCTTTTTTTTTTTTTAAATATCTGTGACACAAGGCTCTGTCTCTTGCCATGGACAGCACAGTTTTCAAAAAAGTAAAAGGAGCTTCGTACAGCAGTGGGTTAAGGTTTAGGGGTTAGGGTTTAAGGGTTAGGGTTAGGGTTAGGGGTTCACTTTTATTTATTAGATAATTTTTAAAATTCTGTGGCCACCCTTAGTCCTCACCGAGGCTTCCCTCTTGGGCACCACTGGCACAGATGACCCTAACAGGTAAACTCTTCCCATTTGGGCACCACTGGCACAGATGACCTTAACAGGTAAACTCTTCCCTCTTGGGCACCGCTGGCACAGATGACCCTAACAGGTAAACTCTACCAGCAGAACCAAAGCTGGGTTGGCCTTTAAGGACTCATCACGGTGCTGGCTTGGTGGTCCACAGTGGTGCCTTGATGTGGCGGTTTACCGCTGTGGACCTGGCAGTGCTCAGAGACTGTGGCAGGTCATGTGACAGAGAAGCTGTCCGCTCAGGATAGTCCATGTTCTGACCTGCACTGCACTCGGAGCAGGATAGTGATAAAGGCGTCATGAAATGCATCCTGCATGAGCAGTGCTCTTTCGGCGCCCTGTTCCTCACGCATCGCCCCGTTAACCTACCAGCACCCTTTCAGTACCCCGCTCCTCTCTCTGTTGTACAGCTATAAATTTACTGAAATACCAGGAGGAGGTGAGGGGGTGAAATCAACGGAGAGCAGTTCAGTGAAAGTGAATCTGTAAGAAAAAAAGCAAAGGTATTTATTTTTTTTTTTTTTAGATGTTCCATAGAAAGTTTTTAGGGTCTTTAGTGATGAAAACAACTACATGTGTACACACACACACACACACACACACTCTTTCTGCCCTGGATTCCTGTATAGAAATCTACTACTGAAGGAGTGTCAGGTTGGTGAGCACCACCGGAGCATGGAAGCTGAGGTTTCTCTGTGCAGACGTAACCTGAGATGGTGAATAAATCCTGCTCTCTCCTCTGCTCACTCTCTCCTCGGCCTACTCCTCAGCCTCCCATCTCCTCAGGCTGCTCCCTTTATGGTGTAATACTCGACCTGTCCTCTCGTCAGCCTGTTCCTCAGGCTGCTCCCTTTATGGTGTACTCCTCGACCCGCCCTCTCGTCGGCCTGTTCCTCAGGCTGCTCCCTTTATGGTGTACTCCTGCCCTCTCGTCGGCCTGTTCCTCAGGCTGCTCCCTTTATGGTGTACTCCTTGGCCTGCCCTCTCTCTCCTCTGGCGGCCTTCCGCTTCATGTCTGACATCACACTCTCCTCACTGTATAGTGCACTATATGGTGTGTTTGCCATTTTGTAGTGGTATCCGAGTGTGTAACTTTATCCGCTATATAGTGCAATCAAAATATCCCACAATGCAACATTAAAGGCAGTGGTCACTACAGACACTAACCGGGCACTTTATACCATAATGCATTGCACTGAACAATGGCAGAGAGGCAGGAGGGGGGCACTGAGTGTGGACTTCAGATTAGGTGGCCGTCCTCTCTCTGTGTACACAACATGGCGGCCTTCTACTTTCTCTCAAGGATGTTCAGGTGTTTTTCAGCTCAGAGGATGAAAATGGAGGTAGAATGGTGAATTAACATGAAAGGAGATGGCATCCAAGGCTCCTGTCCTCAGGACAGCTAGGCTTGTTTTGAACAGATGAGGGAGAGACCATCTTCCTAAAGATGGAAGATGAATTGTTGGAGATGTGCTGAGGTTGCTATAGGAGAGTATCTCCTCCACACATAGAAACTTCATCTTATAGTTTCATGCACTCCACAGTCCAGCTCTTGGACTAATGAAGAGCATAAATTTGCATGTGGCTTGTTTTTCATGACATGGGTTTTTTTTACATGGTCATAACTCATGGGGCTGACGGCGCTCAAGGGCTTGGATTGCGCAGTGCTAGTTTTACAGCTTGTGGTTCAAAAATGCCATTTTGCTGTGGTGTTAATAGACATAGAATTTTCTCATTCTTTTTGGCCCTGCCTCTAACTGACCTCCAGGGGGCAGTGTTCTGTCTGCTGCCTGCCACCTAGTTCTTACACCATCTGACCTGAGCCAACCAACACCTGCGGTTTTGCGAGTTACAAGCATCCAAGAATGCTGAATTATTCAGATGATTTATATCCTGCCTCATGGAATATGTTTTATTTCTCCAGGTTTTTTTTCCTTTTTATTTGGAGGTGTTGAATCATGATTTTGTCCATAATAAAAAGTTGAATTACTCTAGTTTTGCCTGACTGAGAAGAACATTTGTTAACAGGTACATTTGAGAAGTATTGCTTGTTATCAGATGTTCATGAAAAGATATTTCTAATTGCAGTAATAATGTTCTTCTAGAAGAACACACATTCACTCATTCTTAGCTCTTTTCATACCTCCATGTTCAGGAAAAGTCCTTTATGTTGATGTTAATGTTGTAAGGAAATGTAAGTACACTGTAAGAAGACTAGAGCAGGTGTGGCCAATCCAGCACACTGGTCACACTGACTGGGAGAAAAACTACATTTATCCTGAAGGTAATTTCACAAACTGCAAGAAATTGAGATTGAAATGACATTATAAACAGTGAATAACCAAGACCCGAAGCAGGTCAACTTCTGGCCAGGCTGTGGTTCTTGTCTGTAATGTCACTGGATTCACCAGGTGGACACTGGCCTCACCTGTGTATTCATGAGTTGTTGTGGGAGGCTGCCATGTCCCCTGTAGCGGCTGCTCTCTGACGTGACGCTGTGCGCATGTGCGTGAGTGGGCGCGAGTGGGCGTGAGTGCGCGTGTGCGTGAGTGCGCGTGTGCGTGAGTGCGCGTGGGCGTGAGTCTCCCAGCCGACCTGAAGACACTGACCTCGTTAGATGTGAGACATAATGAGCACTCTCCTGCATGTCATCTGCACGACATGTCTGTCCTGCTCTCTGACACCTCGAGCAGATTTTCTGGGACACTGTGATTTTATTTTTTTTTTCCCCCCTTGCATGTTGATACCTTGAGTCAGGTCACCGAGACAATGGCTGCTTTGTGGTAGAGGTAGGAAAGGAAAGAGTGTAACTGAAGAACAGCATGTGTTCTCCTGGCACGCGGGCAGCTTACACAAGCACCTGTCCCAAATCCACACGGGCCCATTTGCCAAGGCAGAATCGCAGGCACAGAGATGGGTGGTGCAGATGACCCCCTAACTACGGAGTTAGGTTGAGAAAGCTCCCTGAATACGCAGTGGTAAGGAGAGAGGCCGGTGGCCCAGACACGTCTCCCATGTGGAGCGGGACAGGGCCTGGGAGACAAACGCAGAACTCTGCTGGTTTGTGCACCTCCCTGCAGTCTGTGATGAGCTGCTTCTGCTGCCAGACACCATGGGCCAGCAGCCTCCTGCTGTGAAACTGTGCACCCTCGCCACCCACCAGCTGGGAGGGTGTAGGGCTGTTCCTATCACACTATCTACACACATGGAACCAGATGCTGTGGAATCCACTGCAACCCAAGCTGAAACATACCCGTCACACACAAGGTCAGGAGAATGCAAGGCTGTGTGTGTGTAAGAATGTGTGGACGTTTCTGTGTCTGTGCACATATGTGTGAAAGTGTCTGGTGTGTGTGTGTGTGTGTTTTTCCTCTATTACTTTTTCACTAGTCCTGAGATTTGATGATGTTCTGGGTAACCAGCCCCGCACAGCACAGTAAATGGCTGAAGGTGGTGGCTCATCTGGACAGTGCACTGATCCTGTCTCACCAGCGCACACCCTGGAAGAGATGCTGGCCCTGAAGAAATTTTTACAGAAAGACTTCTAACATGTTATTCCCACTTATGGCGTCTAGTATATAGTTCTCTGTGCCGTAGAAAGTCAGTTTATTTGTTTAACATTTTTCCTTCATGAAACTGTCTCTGTTGTACTCAGAACTGTGTGTGAACGCTTCAGGATGACTTTTTTTTTTTTATTGTTCTTGAAGATGACTTTACACCATGAGACCAGAGATGACAGCATTACCTGGGCTAGTGTTCAGTTTCTGCATGCTAGGTGACTGCTTTGTTTTTTTCTGAAGTTTGTCTGCAAACATTTTTGCAGCCTGACAGCCAAGGTTCTGACCTGCAGACTGAAGGAATCTCAGCGTTCTTCAGGTCATCATGGAAATTGCTGGATTGCTGGTTAATTTCTGCTGTTTGTGAATAGCCACCCCTAGGGGGCACTCCTGATCAGTTTGTACTTAAACTCATCCACAAAAAAAGAACTTTCTTGTTATTTTAGTTTCTTCCTAATGCATTGGGTTTACATAATGACAAAGAATAGGATGGAGTGGGCCTCAGGGTGGTGTGCCCCCAATCACACTCTCCTCTTCCTCCCATTGCATATGATGTGTGCGCGTGTGTGTTTGCGTGTCTCTATGTGCTTTCATCATCCTCACACCCTCCTCCCATTACAGATGATGTTGTGTTCATGTCCGACACCAGGTGTTTGTGGCTGTGTTGAGGCATATTAGCAGATGCTCTAGTTTGGCCTAAACAGTAATGTTGGGAGGCAGCCACACTGTGTCTCAGGGCTGTTTCTAAGTTCAGATGTTCTTTTTTAAATGTTTGTGTCAGCTTGACTTTTCTCAGGACATGTTTGTCAGTCACCTTTCAAAGAGGTGGGTGTTGGAAACCTGACAGGAGGCATTAAGAGGGTGGGAAAGGTGGTTCGGCCGTGTGGTCTTTACATTTTTGTGATGCTTAATAAAGTTTATGAAGGGCTATGGGCCTCTCTGCCCTGAACACTCTGGGCTCAGAATGCCCTGAACACTCTTCTCTTGGCCTGTAGCACATACCTGTTACCTGTGGTTACTTCCTCATAGCTAAAACACATTTTTGTACCAGTCAGAATGATTTCTCCAGAGTAAATTCACAACTGAGACAACTGAGACGTCTCCTGTCACTCCTATCCATGGCCTATCACTGCGGCAAAAATTTAAAATGTACAAATTTTATTTATTTACAATAACTAAAATACAGTGAAATACAGATTTGATTTTAAAACACAAAAATATACAACAAACTGATTTTTCAAACAGTTTTAAATCTAGTGCAACGAGTCAACTCGACCGTTAAGTTGTTAAAAAAACCAAGGGGCCCCACCTGCGGCCGTCTCGGTGCAGCTCCGCTTGATACTGATAAATAGTTAAAAGTGACTCTTCAATACCCCAAATAGCTAAAATCAAGTTGTAAAACCTGTGGAGCACTAGAAGACCCCAGAAAAACCTCCCCACCCATGAGACGTGTACTCATTCAGTACTACTCCACTTACCTCTGTGGACGAAACGTCACCGTAAGAAACCAACAGGACCTACACCTCTCCTTCACCACATGGAAGCCCCAT
>JABJVR010008361.1:0-10709 GCA_025773905.1 Chitala chitala | reverse complement strand
CTATCATGTCAATATGGACCAAAATCTCTGAGGAATGTTTCCAACACCTTGTTGAATCTATGCCACGAAGAATTAAGCCACTTCTGAAGGCAAAAGGGGGTCCAACCCGGTATTAGCAAGGTGTACCTAATAAAGTCGTCAGTGAGTTTATATTGGCTGGGTTGAAATTATGGCTTTGCACACAATCAAAAAAAGAAAAATATTCCATGGTTTTTTGGTATCTTGTTTATATAATTTTCAGTGGTAATTCTGATGAGTAAGGCTATATTAGATTAAGGTTATGTTCAAAGTATTAATATGTTGTGCTGTCAGTGATTATTTCATAAATTTATAATATTTCATAAGTGGCCTCATAAAAATTTGTAAAAAAATTTCTTGATGTTCGTAAGCAAGTATATTGTGGCTCTGCAGTAAATTCAGATTTTTCACATTTTATTACTTATAATGTTTCTTTACAAAAAAAACAACTAATTCGTCATAGACGTGTATATACACTGATCAGCTTAATATGACCACCTGCTTAATACTGAGTAGGTTCCCAAAACAACCCTGACTTGTCAAGGCCTGGACTCCACTGGACCTTTGAAGGTATGCTGTGGTATCTGGCACCAAGCCATCAGTAGCAGATCTTTTAAATCCTGTAAATTGTGAGGAGAGGCCTGCATGGATAAGACTTGTTTTTCCAGCACATCCCTCAGAGGCTCAATTGAATTGAGATATGGAGAATTTTGAACCAAAATTTGTTGTGTTCTTCAAACCATTCTTAGACCATTTTTGTACTGTGGCAGGGTGCATTGTCCTGCTGAAAGAGGCCACTGCCTTCAGGGAATACCATTTCCATAAAGGGGTGTACTTGGTTAGCAACAATGCTGGTACATGTCAAAGTAACATCCACATGAATGGCAGCATCCAAGGTTTCCCAACAGAACATTACCCAAAGTATCACACCGCCCCTGCCAGTTTGCCTTCTTCCCATAGTGCATCCTTGTGCCATCTCTTCCCCAGATAAGCAATGCACACACACCCAGCCATCCACATGAAAATGTGATTCATCAGCCCAGGCCCCCTTCTTCCATTGCCAAGTTGTGATGCTGACATGCCCATTGTAGGCACTTTTAAAATATACAGTGTATGAACTTCTTTTCAGACATTTCTAGTCAGGTCTCAGGATTAATATATCTGCCCTTATACATCAGTGTTTCTGTTATTATATTAATCGGTAATTGTTTTATATAGGATTTAGCATTTTCATTATAATAAGTCACAGTCATGATGACCAACCAGCAGCTGCAGTTCTATCTCTGACCTTCACTTTTATATGCAGAATTTAAATGGCTAAATATATCATTTATATAAAATACAGTACATGTTACTTAAACACTTACTGTATTGTTAAGGCTCATTTGGGAAATACCAAGGATATGGAGAAACACTACAACAACCCCTGCTACACACAATCACAGATGACATTTAGGTATATTGGAGATGTGAATTTAGTACTCCTTTCTGCAGACAATCACCTTCTCTAGTAAACCTGCAGTTCCTTAAAGCCAGCCAGTAGTGATCCCAGTTAGAAAAGAAAGCCCTTATAACCACTGTATATGCCATTATTATTATTATTATTATTATTATTATTAATACAGCCATAACCAATCCAGGTTACATAAAACACTTGGGCATTTAAGGGTTAAAAAACAAAAGGTAAAGAGTTTCAGTCCTTGTGGACTTTCAGAAACAGACTGAAAACAAACACGTTTATTTCTGACCTGCTGTGGGACAAGGGTGAACTCTAGGGTTGGAACAGACATTGAACAACAGGGTTCAGACAAAGGAAAGCCTTTATTAGTACAAACAGGAAAAATAAAATGGGTTTTGTCTACCTCACCCTTTGACCCTTTAAACTTTCTTGGGACTCCAGTTTCCCATCTCACATTTATTGCTCGGAAGAAAGTAAAAATACTGTTGGAATATTTGGTCAACATGTTGGGATATATATATTATTATTATTATTTTTTAAGTTATACATTTGTGAGTTTACAGAAGACAAAATGTATTTGTATTTTATATACACTACCAGTCAGAAGTTTTACAACACTCCCATTTTTTCCAGTTTTTATTGAAATGTAAATAATTCAAGTCCAGTGAATAACCTCAAATGGTACAAAGGTAAGAAGTAAATTATCAGAAGTGGAAAAAAAAGTTTAGGTCAACACACACAAAAAAATAGTGTACATTTCAGTTACACAAAAAGGCATTTTTCAGTGAACAGGTATTGGGGTAACATCCCAGCTCCTAAGGTGGAATTCGGCCACTAAGGTACCAGTCCCAAGCCCAGATAAATGTGGAGGGTTCCGTCAGGAAGGGCGTCCAGTGTAAAACCTGTGCCAAATCAAATAAGCAGTTCACAAACAAACTTTCTATACCAGATCAGTTAAAGCCCAGGTTACCAATGACCACCATCAGTACTGTTGACCAACAGGGTACTGGTGGAAATTGGGCTACTGTTGGGCAAAGGAGGAGAAAGAGAGGGAGAAGGCGTGTCCAGAAGAAGCAGGAAAAGAGAAAGCAAAAGAGTGTGGAGGTGAAGGTAGGAACCCTGAATGTAGGCACTATGACAGGTAAAGGGAGAGAGCTGGCTGACATGATAGGAGAAAAGTAGATATATTATGTGTCCAAGAGACAAAGTGGAAGGGCAGTAAAGCCAGGAATACTGGAGGTGGGTACAAACTACCATGGTGTGGATAGGAAAAGAAATGGTGTAGGGATAATCCTGAAGAAAGAGTATAGTAAGAGTGTACTGAAAGTGAAGAGAGTATCTGATAGGATGATTAGTGTGAAACTTGAAATTGAAGGGGTAATAATAAATGTGATCAGTGCATGTGCTCCACAAGTGGGATGCGAGATGGAAAAGAAAGAACATTTCTGGAGCGAGTTAGATGAAATGGTGGAGGGTGTACCACAGGAAGAAAGAGTAGTGATAGGAGCAGACGTTAATGGACATGTTGGGGAAGGTAACAGAGGTAATGAGGAGGTGATGGGTAGGTACGGAGTCAAGGAGAGGAATTTGGAAGGATAGATGGTGATAGAGTTAGCAAAAAGAATGGAAATGGAAATGTTGAATACATATTTTAAAAAGACAGAGGAGCATAGAGTGACCTATAAGAGTGGGGGAAGGTACATGCAGGTGGACTATGTTCTATGCAGGAGATGCAACTTGAAAGAGATTAAGGACTGTATGGTGGTGACAAAGGAAAGCATAGCCTTGGATGACCTTGGAGGTTAGGAAGAGAAAGAGTGGGAGGACCGAATTAAAGATCAGATGGTGGAAACTGAAAGAGGAAGCCCTTTGTGTGAAATTCAGGGAGGAAGTGAGCCAGATGCTGGGTGGACACAAAGAGGTACAGGATGACTGGGCAACTACTGCAGAAGTGGTGAGGGAGATGGCTAGGAAGATATTAGGCATGACATCTGGACAGAGAAAGGAAGACAAAGAGACTTGGTGGTGGAATAAGGATCTCCAGGAAAACATAAAGGAAAAGAGGCAGGCGAAAAAGAATTGGGAAAATAGGAGAGATGAGATCTGGCAGACCCAAAGCCACAACAGAAACAGAAGACAAGTTTCTGAGAGTCAACAGCTTGTCTGACAGGTAACTCACAGGACAACAGCTTCAAGCACAGCTGATTGAAGTAAGTTCTCAGTTTCAACTGCGCAGAGAAGATTTCGAGCTGTAACTTCTGGCAATGATGACTTGTTGGAGACTGAATATATGGAAGTCCAGTTGTGTCTGCTCTGTGGAAACCATTTGTAAATGGTTGGGGTATCACAGGCATCTGTGGACTGTGGAAACAGTCTAGGTTGTAAGCCTAGGACACATTGGAAGCAAGAGAGGGATGTGGAGGAATGGACAGTAATTTGCGTACTCCACCCAGGGAAGGTAGGTGGACCAGACACTGCAGTTATGGGAACAATAAGGACAAAGGAATGGGGACACATTGATTTAGTCGTTCTACCTGCCTGTTGATCTGGAGATTATAACCAGAAGAGAAAATTACGGTGATCTGCAACTTGCAACAGAAAGATTTACAGACCTGGGAGACGAAGTGTGCCGTAGTCTGTTACAATGTCTTCTGGTAGCCCGTAATTCAAAAGATTTGGATAAAAAGGAAGTCAACAGTTTTGGCAGCAGACGACAGCTTTAAGGAAATCAATTGACCTTCAATCAACTTTCAAGCTCTGTTCCAGTGGAAGGAAGAAAAGCAGTTCATCAGTTGCCAAAGAACTGTGTGTTTCTACTGTCAGCAGTCAGGCCATAAGCCCTTATTGTGTCCAGTAAGGAAGCCAAAGTTGACCAGGTTCTGTTATGTGCCTATGGAGCATCCAGAGTGGGTAATGAGGAGTGATGTTTCAGCATGTTGTGAGGTGACTGTAAATGGACAGACAGTCCAAACCTTATTAGTTCCATCTCCTTGATTAAAAAATGTTTGGTACCAACTAACAGTATTAATTACAATAACTAATCACTGTGCACATTGTGATCACAAGTCATACCCTGTGATAGAGGTTACCATCATCATAAATAATGTCATGTTTTTGCTGATGGTTAGCGTAATTGACTTGTTACCAGATTTTATGATTTTGGGTAGGGACCTTCCTATGTTAATGGACCTGGCCAGAACTTCAAAATGTAATGCCAAATACCCAATAATCAGTGTTCAGTGGTTACTCAGGCAAAACCTGGTTTATAACCTCTGCCAAACTTGTGTGATAGTCTAATGAAAGGTGGATTTAAGGGGCCCAGGTAGTAAGGTCAGCAATGACACTGAGAAAAGCAGATGGGATCTTCATCTCCCAAGGTTGATGTGTCTGAGTTATCGGTGGGTGAATGGAAAATTCCTGATAATTTTGCTGCTCTGATCATTGAAACCCTTGTTTCAAAAGACAAGTGGGGGAAAAAGAAATGGTTGAGTGTGGGGAGGAATATGCGATTGGCAGTGGAGTCTTGTATGTGAAAGGTGGGAAGGATAGCATTGATAAATGTTTAATTGTCCCCATGCAATACAGACCTTTAGTCCTACACCTAGCACACACTAAACTATGGGCAAGAAACTTAGCCTATTAAAAAACATACATGCATCTCTGTGCCCATTTCTTCTGGCCCACAATGTACACTGATGTGCAATCGTACTGCTCAACCTGTTCTGTCTTACAGAAAACCAGTGTTGTCTGTTGGTCTAACAGAGTCCCTCTATACCCATTACCATAATCAGTACCCTGTTCCAGCACATTGCCATGGACATTGTGGGACCCCTGGAGAGAAGCAGTGGAGGAAAACAATACATTATGGTTATTTATGACAATGATCCTAGATTACCAGTGGGCTTCCCATTGAAAAAAAATCACAACATCCCAGATTATAAAGGCTCCTGTACAATTGTATTCCTGGGTGAGTTTCCTAGAAAAGATCTTCACAGACAAGGGGACCAATTTCATGTCCAAATTGATGAAGCAGCTTCATTATAAGATGAGCATCACAGCAATAAAGACCAGTCCATGCTGTCCTGTGGCAGGTGGTCTGATGGAGAGTTTTAACCAAACGCTCAAAACTATGCTAAGGAAGTTTGTAGTGGATACTGCTAAGGACTAGGACAGATGGTTGTTTTTACTTTTTGCCTATTGGGATGTACCACAAGCATCCACAGGGTTCTCCCCATTTGAATTCCTGTATGGGTGGCATATTCTGGGTATGCTGGACCTGTTGAAGAAAAGCTGGGA
Source organism: Chitala chitala (assembly GCA_025773905.1). NCBI lineage: Eukaryota > Metazoa > Chordata > Actinopteri > Osteoglossiformes > Notopteridae > Chitala > Chitala chitala. The sequence continues at coordinate 4,936 of JABJVR010008361.1, read as the reverse complement.
GGCACCCTTTTCAACAGCATCCAACAAGGGGATTGTACAGTATGGTCTCCAAATGCAGGATCACCTACAGCAATATTGAATTGAATGCTTTATTGTCATTGTATGAGTACAACGAAATTAGATGAGCAACATCTGATAGGTGCAACGCATAAAACATAGGAATGTTCGTTCATTCAACTGCAATCACACAAAAAATAAATACTTATAATTGTAAAAATTATAGAGAATGCAATTTAAAACGTATAAAATTATTTCACATAGTTATCATCATAAAACTATGGATAACGCAAAATAAATGCATAAAATTATTGCACATAGTTAGCAATGTTCACTGCTCGGATCACCCAGGGATAAAAGCTGTTTTTAAATATGTTAGTTGTGCATTTCAAGCTCTTCAAACTCTCTTCCCAGAGGGCAGGAGAGCAAACAGTGCATGTCCAGGGTGCATATTGTTGTTCAGAATGTTCCCGGCTGTTTAGACATCTTGAATTTGCAGTTTCTATAATCATCTAAAGTGCCTTCTTGTCTGCAGCAGAGCAACCAGCATACCACACAATATGTCAAAATGCTTTCTATGGTGGAGTGGTAGAACGTGTCCAGCAAATTTTCCCACAGATTGCTTTTGCGGAGCAGTCTCAGAAAATTCAGTCTTTGCTGGGACTTTTTGACTACTGCTGTGATGTTTCCTGTCCAGGAGAGGACCTGGGAGATGGTGATTCCCAGGAACTTAAAGGTGGGGACCCGCTCTACCTTGTCCACATTCATAAAGACTGGGTAAGGGTCCGTCCTGTTTCTCCTGAAATTAATCACCATTTCTTCATGGTGTTGAGGGTCAGATTGTTGTTTGTGCACCACTTCGACAGTGCCCTCACCTCTTCCCTGTATGCCAACTTGTCTCCTCCATTTATTAAGCCAACCACAGTGGTGTCATCGGCAAATTTATTGATGGAGTTGGAGGACTAAATGGGAGTGCAGTCATGGGTGTACAGGGAATAGAGGAGTGGGCTCAGCATACACTCCTGTGGGGAGCCTGTGCTGAGCATGATGGTGGAGGAGCAGTAGAGACCAAGCTTCACATATTGCAGATGGTTTATGAGGAAATCCATAATCCAGGCACAGGTAGAGCAGGGGAAGCCCAGGTATAGCAGCTTATCTACTAGTAAGCCTGGGATAATTGTGTTGAATGCCGAGCTGCAATCCACAAACAGCATTCGAACATAATTCCCAGGCTTCTCCAGGTAACTCAGTGCGGTACAGAGGGCTGTATTGATGGCATCTTCTGTTGATCATTTTGCTCTGTACACAAACTGATGATGGTCAAAACTGAGGGGAAGGCAGGATTTGAGATGCTCTACTATGAGTTTCTCAAAGCACTTCATTACAACAGAAGTGAGTACTATAGGCTTGTAATCACTGAGGCTGTTGACAGCTGGCTTTTTGGGAATAGGAATAATTGTGGCAGACTTTAAGCATGTAGAGATGGAGGCCTGTGCCAGTTAGTTGTTAAAAATCCTCATCAGGACCCCTGACAGCTGGTCTGTACAAGCCTTTAGTACTTTGCCGAGCACTCCATCTGGTCCAGCTGCTTTACTAGGATTCACCATCCTTAACCCATGTCTCTCCTGATGTTGCTGTAGAGTAAGAGTGTGAGTTGTGGTGGACAGTGGAGGCAGTGTGGTTGTTTTTAGAGTTGTGGTCTCAAACCAGGCAAAGAAACTGTTCAGTTCCTCCGCCAACTCTACACTAGTACTTTCCACTCATAAGGGATCTACTTTGATAGTTGGTAAAATGCTGCAGTCCCTGCCACGTCTGCCGTGGGCTGTTCTGCATCAGATTATTCTCTATTTTCCTGCTGTAGTTCTCTTTAGTAGCCTTAATGCCGCACTGTACTGGGCCTTGTCCCCGGACCTGAAGGCAGAGTTTCGCGCTTTTAGAAGAGCCCGTACTTCATTGTTCATCCAGGGCTTTTTGTTGGGATAAACCTGGATTTGTCTGTTAACAATCACGTTTTCCATACAGGTCTTGATGTAAAACAGAACTGTCTCTGTATATTCCTCAAGGTCTTTGTTTTCAAAAATACTCCATTCTGTGTGTGCAAAATAATCCTAAAGCTGAGCAAGTGCATCCGCTGGCCAGGTTTGTATGGTTTTTATTTCTGGCTTAGTCAGTCTATTCATCGGGCTGTATGCTGGTAGTAAGAACAGTGAAAGATTGTCAGACAGACCAAGATGTGGGAAGGGCACTGCTCTCTATGCATGCTTTAGGTTAGAATATACACGGTCCTACACGGTCCAGTGTATTTGTTCCCCTGGTGGCACAATGTACATATTGTACAAATTTGGGGAACACTGTTTTTAAGCATGCTTGATTAAAATCACCAGCAATTATATGCACTGTTTTAGGGTAAGCCTGTTGTTGTTTGTTTATAGCTTCATGCAACAAGACAAGAGCTTTAATAAGCACTACAAGGAGCTCACGTCGTAGGTAATAGGGTCTACACAATACAGACATTGCGTCCAGGTTCGGACAGCGGTGAGTGTATATGGTCTTACAGTTGGTGCACCAGCCATTATTAATGTACATGCATAGACCCCCTCCTCTGCTCTAACCGGAGTCTCTGTTCCTGTCGTGTTGATAAATGGAGCGCCCTGCTAATGATACTGATGTGTCCAGGATCAGTGGGTGTAGCCAGGTCTCTGTGACAATCATCACACAACAATTGCAGATGGTGGTATTTCCAGCAATGAGCAGATCCAGTTTGCCCATTTTGTGCACAACGGATCTGGCATTTGTGAGGAATATGCTTGGTACTGGTGGCTTGTGTGGCTGTCTCTTCAGCTGAGCCAGTAGGTCTCCCCGGCCACCCCGTTTCTGCCTCCTCTCTTGACACTGCCTGGGCTGCCTCTTCAAGCAAAACAATAATCCACATAGATCCTGGTGGCCTCACTATGTCCTGCGGGATGTTATGAGCTTCGTGGAAAGTGCTTGTAACATTAATCTGCCATCCCAGTCCAATATTAACCAAGGCCGAATAACTATAGATGTATCTCGCTTAAGAACACGTCCTCACACACACTGTACACACAGCACACGCAATCACACAACACCGTATAAGACAGCCTTAAACTGCTGCGTCTATGTGTGCTGCCATATTGCTAGATAATTGTGTATAGAGAGGAGGCCAGAGAAAACCTCCAACAAGCTCAATATGCCCAGAATTGGTGACATGACCAGAATTCCCACCATATACAGTACAAGCCTGGACAAAAGGTCCTGCTACTCCTTCCCTCAGGTACTAATAAACTATTAGCAAAATGGTAGGGACCTTATAACTTCTGCCATTGGCCTCAAGATGGGACCTGTTACCTGTGAGATTCATCACCCAGATAAGAGCAAAGAAAAACAAATACATCACATCAGCCTTATCAAGGAATAGAAGGAGAGGATCCCTATGGCCATTGAGAGTCATGCAGGTACAGAAGATGGATGAAGAAAAGGAGGTGGAGGGTGACTTGGTGACAACAGACACAGGTGGGGCTAGACCACCTGAGGAAAGATCAAGTGGTTGAGCTGCAGCAGGTGCTCCACGAATACCCCCTCTTGTTCAATCAGAAAATAGGATGGACATGTGTGCTGCAGCATGTCATCCACCTCTAGAACTCTACTCCTACCAGGCAGCCTCCTTACTGCTTTGTGGAACATTTGAACAAGGAGATTGATGTCATGCAACTGTTGGGAATGATCAAGCCATCCAAGAGTGAGTGCTGCAGCACAGTGGTTGTTGTTTCAGAAAGAGACAACTTATTGAGGGTATGTCTGGACTTCCCCAAGATCAATGCAGTCTCCTAATTTGATCCATATCCCATGCCTGGCATTGATGAGCTGCTGGAGAGAATTAGAAAGGCATGGTATATCACTACCTTTGACCTCTGTAAGGGGTAATGGCAGATCCCCATAGAGAAGACATCTAAAGAGTATACTGCCTTCCCAACACATTTAAACCTACTCCTGTTCACCATCATGCAATTTGGTTTGCATGGGGCACTGACCATATTTCAATGACCAATGCACCAGGTGTTGCGAGACTGTGAAGACTGCTGTGCAGCATACTTGAATGATGAAGTCATCTACAGCAACACTTTGTAAAAATATTAGCATAATTTACACCCTTTGCTGATGTCTGGCTTTACATTAAAGCCATAAAAATGTGACTGAGCCAAGCAGGATGTTCGCTACGCTACTTGGAGACTGGGGACACATGTTGGAGAAATGAAACCACAAGTGGACAAGTTGAAAGCCATACAAGGCCATGTACCAAGATCTTTCTTCAGGCTTGTTGGGAGCTATATGTTGTGGAATTTTTAGAGACCAGACAGTTTATGCTTAAAAGGGTTTATTAAAATGAAATATAATGAATATCTTTGTGCAAAGAGGCTCAGCACAGAAACAGGAAGGCTGATGCTGCAGAGCCCTGAAAGCAAAAACAACAGATTATTTATAGTCATGTCAGTTTCTCCCCTTCCCACAGTCCTATTTCCACATATTATTCTTACGTTAAATAGTTTCACACATACTTATCACTTCTATCATGTACATTTCAGATCAAAAACAGGAACCATCAACTTGGTAACAGGTCATGCTGTCTCAAACTGCCTTCTAAGGCAATAACATGTTTACTCATTCTCAAACTCTTTGACCCAGAATATGGACAATAGCAAGAACGCCTTGACTATTCTCGTAATTGTTATTGCATTAAGAGGAATATCAATAGGAAACACATTGTTAAGTGAGACAGCCACAGCGATTATATACTCACCGGCCACTTTATTAGGTACACCTGTTCAATTGCTTGGTAATACAAATTGCTAATCAGCCAATTACATGGCAGCAACTCAATGCATTTAGGCATCTAGATGTGGTGAAGACGACTTGCTGA
>JABJVR010008360.1:0-10710 GCA_025773905.1 Chitala chitala | reverse complement strand
TGGTGTGTCCAAATTGCCCGTTGTGTGTGTGCCCTGTGGTGGGTTGGCGCCCTGCCCTGGGTGTCCTGTGCCCTATGGGCTCCAGGTTTCCCCGCAACCCTCACCAGGAGTAAGCAGTTAAGATAATGGATGGATGGATATGCTTAATAACTTTATTTCTTATTTTTTGCATTCATATGGTTTTATCATGTTTTGTCATTGTAGTCTGCATACCACCAAACCAGTTACAGGTACTACTGTTATTTGTGTAACGAAAATAAAGATATTACAATAACTCTTGTTTTTGTCAAGTAACCTTGTAGCTGATAAAACACTGGATAGCATATATTTCATTTGCTGTGAAATAAATTATAATGCAATCTAAACTGCAGTCTTTCTCAGCCGAATAATGACACCTGTGGTCGGTCCTTTCAAACACACCTCAAATGTGAAAACAGAGCATTTGCTATATACAGTTACAAGCTTGAACCAGAAGTTAATTTCAAACAAGGAAGGTAAAGTGCAGCTTTAATAATAGATGTGAATTAATGTCAAAGTAATAGCATTCACGTTAACAAAAGGTTGCGGATATGTTTTATAATGTTTTCCTTTGTTGTCATATTACACTGTATGTCACATTATCTCATGAGTGCCAGCTCTATTTGAATTACTTCAAACAAAATACATTTGTCAGGGTTTTTTTGTCACTGATGTTTGGTATGCTTTTGGAGACTCAACCTGACATAAGTGGAATTCTAAATCCTGAACAACCTTGGCAATTTTTCTAAGTCTATAACAATAAATAGGGGAAAGGTAAATGCTTCAACATGCAGTGTTTGGCTAAAAGGTATATTTCTTTGTTACACATTGCACTGATGGAAAAGCTAAAAGGGGTCCTGTGATATACAGAAAGCCTCCCTGCCCCTCACTGTATGACAAGGCCAAACCTGTCCTTCCAGGTTTCACTGAATCAATTAACAATTCCTGTCACGTCTTAACGGGCTTGAAGGCGAGACTCCTGACGTGTGCTGAACCCACAGTGCATGATCTAAATAAACTCGGGGTAAAAAAGCACGTAAAGGATAAACACGTTACATCCTCAATGTGAATAGCATCTGCCTTTATTGTACCTGTTGTGTTTGATAGTATTGACTCTGTATATATGGTATATAATTTACTCTATGTCAAATGTTGAAAGTGTAGCTTCACCAGTAAGTCAAATGTCTCATATATATGTATATATACAGTATATGTTATATCACAAACTCTGACGCCTCTTTATTCCTTAATTGACATTAGTATTTAATTATGTATAACATTTTAATTATTTATCATTAGGTATGACTCTCCTATTTTATATTTCCAGAATCTCACAAGTAATAATATAACCCTCATAGTAATGCCTCCATTTATGAAATATCAATATAGTATTTGTCCTTAACACATATACATGGAGGTTTGGAATGGGGGAAATGAGTTTAAATGTTGGTGGGGCAGGACCAGAGTAGACACTGATCATTACGTTACTTGGTTTAGTTACATACACCTTTAGCTAAATGCTGAATTGGCAATGATTCTGATTCTGTCATGCAGCTCTGGAATTACGGCACATATTTGCATATTCATCCAAACTGTGCCCTGTTTGGAAATGAAGTTTGATTCTGAATCATGCCTTAGACCAGCAATGTTGTGTTGCAGGCCAGACACTGCAACTGAAGTGACATCATGACATCGGTGGAACATTAAGGGACAAAAATCAATGTGAAACAGACAGGGGCCATCTCACATGGCTTCAGGCAAAAGATGGTATAGTGCAGTGTGAATGCACAGGTAATGTGCCCGCTGCTCTCTAGATACTCATGTGGTTTGACAATGTCAAAGCAATTAATGTGAACAATCAGTGCAAGTTATATATGTTTGAATCTTTCATCCCTGTTTCACTGATACTGTCACAAGACATCCAGGCAGCCTGCGCTGCGCTCCACAATCACTCATGCTACCATGACGACACTTTGTACATTAGTTTGATGAATACTGTCAAAATAGCAGTGGTTCACGCTTGTCGACTTCTGTAACCCATTTCGGTTTCCTGCACTTGACGAGCTCCCAAGTCTCTTTGTTAAAGGCAAGGTAATTTGAAATTTAGCACATTTTGTTTCATGCTAGGTAACCAAAGTAAGAACTGAGGAGTTTATTTTGTGATGATTTGCCTTGATTATGCATTCTCTGTCTGACACAATTTTTATTCACCCGAAGCGTTTGTTGATTTGCTGACAGCTTGAACAATAGCTAAACTTAACACTTACACAGACAAGAGGTAGACCTATGCAATTATTTATTCTGCAAGCAACTCTATTCTCACTGTAATAATAATAATAATAATAATAATAATAATATAATTTGTGCAAGTACTTTCATTTACAACCACATCCTTGTGTTACATTTTGATTAATATTTAACTGTGTCTTTTTTGGTCATTAGGTTCATTACCATACAACTTTTACAAGTTTATATTTAATAATTCATAAAAATTAAATTAGGTGCTTCCAGTACACTGTATGATTCAATATTCAGGTCTTTGTAAAAGACGTCGGTATGCATGCAGGGGTCATCAGTGGTACGTCAGCTTTGCTGAATGCCTATATGACATTTTATATAAGTGATTCACACCTTTCTGATTAGCTGAAATGCTGCATCATTGCGTATATTTACCTTAAAAGTGATCATTTAATGTCTTAGAAGTGTCATAAAAAACATTACATCTGTGTAAAATTGCTGCAGCTTATATAAGCTTGCTTGAATGAGACAAATAAAGAGGGTTAATGTGTAATGTCAAGTTGGCAAAGTGCTCCACCAGCCTCTAAATATAAGACCATGTGGAAAGCGGTGATGCTCAGTGACGTTTGCGTTGGCTTCATAATGGCTGTTGGGTTGATTACCAGAGACAGAGCGTATAAAAATGCACGCAATTGCTCACCAATAACACAATTTTTCCTCTGATTTTCTATTGTGAAAACACTAAAATGTTGAGCATTTCAAACCGCATATTCTGTGAATCGTGAGCAGATGAGCTGATTGCTTAATTCATCAGACATAATTGCTCTCGCTATGCAATTACTTTTTTCTCAGTTCACTGTATTACAATATACAAAAATTTACGTGATATAAAAACAGGTATCTGTTTTGTACAATTAGACGTCCGACTATTGGGACGTATTAAACACAATTACAACGCTGACCCGTTGTATTTACATTATTTATTCAGATAGTGAAACAGAAAAAAACTGCCTCAAAGAGTAAACATTTGTAAACAATGCTCACTTTAGCTATCTAGAGCTGTGTTTAACACTGCCATGCTGAGTAACCATAACAGCACTAGAACTTGCCACAGGAAAGAAGAGGACAGGCCGATTTTTCATTTGCTGTGATCTCGATGTTAAGCAGCTATAACTTTTAGCTTTACCAGGACAAAACATGTAAACATGAAGAAAGACACTCGCTTTAGCTACTTAGCCTCAGATACACCAAAGGTAAAGGAGAGTTGAATGTTTGTTCCTGTGTGTGTGTGTGTGTGTGTGTGTGTGTGTGTGTGTGTGTGAGACTCTGTGTGTGTCATCTTGTTTAAAAGAACAGTAAACTAGAATCATATCTCTAGTCTACTTTAACACATCTCAGTTCATCCATCCATCCATTTACTTTACTGCTTTATCCAATTCTGGGTCACGGGACGCCTGGAGCCCATGCCAGGAAGCACAGGGCACAGGGCAGGGGACACCCTGGGTGGGGCGCCAACCCACCATCTCAGTTTAAAATGACCAATGTCTCCTTTACCGTCTGTGTTCAAAATGCGGAACATGTTCTCTTTCAGATTTCAAAACTGCCAACATAAAAATATTAATCGAATAGGAGCTAAACGTTCCATATACATTTATTATGATTGCTGGTTAATATCCCAAGTCTGTTAGTACGTATTTGTAAATACATTCAGAGTTGAAGTGAATGTTTTATATTTTCAGTTTTCATACTGAAACACTGACATGATTTTTATACAACATAAATGTGTGCGCACTTGAATGCCATGGTTATAATCTGAATAGTTTTATTTGATTTAGCAAATCCTTTTTGTAAATCAACCTAATACGGCTTATAAATTCGTACTTGCAAATGCAGTGTTTGTAAAATACTCACCTTAAGTAGTTAAGGGCTTTCCTAAAGGCTGCAGGTCCATATATTCTGCCTAAATTCTGATATAGCACCCAAACAAGTCGATGAAACTCACCTTTCTAAAGGAACGTAATTAAAGTCAATTTATAGGCCATGCTAGCATTCATACTCTACTTAAATGCTAATGACATGAAAATACTGTATAATTCTAAATTTTTCGTTACTCTCAATTGGTTTAATGAAGCAAGTATTACAGTTTGTGCTTCAGTTTTAATCGGTACTAAAATCAACAAAACAACTGGTCTAGAAAGGTATTCATGAAACACCTCCCTTTGATTTAATAAATAGTTAATGAGCAGCAGAAAAGACATGAGTTGACGTAAAACGTCATTTGATTTCTGGGAGACACCACTGTGTATCCTGTATGTGTGTGTAATGTACGGTATGTCAGCAGACCAATGCTAACTCACTTAAAACGCTCACCAAAAAGCTATACCCAGTGCAATCGACCTAAATAAACGTGCATTTTGAATCTGACTGGATCGTGACACATTTAATAAAGTTATATTTACTTTGTTTTGAATGACTGAATATAAGGTTAAGGAAATAAAAAATGAAAAGAAGAAACCAAAGAAGAAAGAAATACGCTGGTGTAACCTTGATCTCGTCTGTATATTTACCTGAGGGTTGTTTTACTTTAACAGACAGACATCATACTGTGCTCTAGGGGTAACATTCTTATTTAGAATTTTAAACAGTCGGCAAGAAATATGTTTAGATAGTGGGAGTTGAAGGGTTGTTATATTACATGTGAAAAGGTCACAGAACATTAATAGTAGCATAACACATTCCATAGCTCACATTTTCATAACACAAGTATGATCTATATATATGGCGTAATGTGCCACCTAGCTTTTGGTGAACCAATATATATGAAATGGACCAGTCATCTTGGTAAGGAGGTGTGTTCCATTTTAAGAAATTATATTTATCATTTAGTTATATTGGCTTGGTACAGATGGAGTGTTGCACATATAACAAAATTGACTTTGGAAGTTCTCTCATGGTCCCAAAACTACTAGCTGCCTAATGTTCTGGTCAGCTTGGAAGCTCTTTAGAGGCATACACACTGACTGATTGAAAGTCAGTACGCATTTAGCAAACTTACTTGATTTGTTACATGTACAAATTAACATTTTTATTAATTAAAAGCAATTTTTAAACACTTCTAAAACCTGGGAAATCCAGCCATTTATTTTGTGAAAAGTAGTTTGATGGTAATCACCATTAAGAATCCTTCATCTTAGAATGTGTATACTATGTGAAATATAAAAAATATACATTATGTAATTTTGTTTTTTTTTTTTTTGATGGCTTATGCATAAAAAAATTACATAGAGATCTTCAGTATAAAAATACTAGTTGTTCATCTACGAGTCGAATTTTCAGTGACTTCTCTTTTAATTATAAATTCAAGCCTGGCTATGTTGGTCCCTTATTTTGGTAAGACACAGGTGTTGGGCTTTAATCGATATGATTAAAAATCCCACACCTTTAGATCACATTGACAGACAGCAAGAAGCCTTGAAGAGTTAGTTCCAGCACATAAATACCCTCACGGCTGTTCATCTGGACCAGAGCTCCACACGCTATAACCATGGCAGCAGGCTGGCCTAAGACAGACTGGGGATACTGAGGAAAACACAATCCATGTGAGGGGGAGGATTATAGTACAGTCAGTCAGTCAGTCAGTCAGTCATCTTGTATACCGCTTTATCCTGTTAAGGGTCACGGGGAAGCCTGGAGCCCATCCCAGAACACATAAGGCGCAGGGCAGGGGACACCCAGGGCGAGGCACCAACCCACCGATTATAATACATTCCAAACCAATTAGACTGGACAGAAAAAAACTGCTTTTAACACTTAAGTCTGAATCATTTTTGGTTTTCTTATGATAAACTAAACTGTGAAAGACTATAGAGGGCATGCAGTGTTTTATGAAAAATGCAGTGCTACAGCTTGCTAATGCATTAGGGCAGGAGCTGTAATGTGCTCCAATTTAAATCTTTTTGTCAGTTTCTCAACGTTGTGGAAATAATGACTGGCAGCTAAAACGTGATTTTTTTATGAAGCATATCAAAGTTGCCTTATCATTTTGGGAAATTTCCATAATTTCTCAGCAAAATCCTGATAATTCGATATAATGTTAATGTGAAAGTGCGCGCCCACCCGCTGGCGTGACAGTAAGGGTATACATGGGCAGGGGAATTTGAGCATAAGGGAAAATATACAACGTGAATATTCTTGCAAAGCTCATGTCCCGTGCCCTTGCTCTGAACACACTCACACACGTCACACTTCTTTAAGCAAAACACAGGCCAGCAGCTGTGTGAAGGCCCCCTCTGAGTGCTGTCATTCATCTCAGCATGAAAGCGTTCACTCAGAGTGCTTCGCAACCCGTCCGTAATGACTTTAATATTTCACATGCATTCTGATGCCTCCAACACTCAGTTAGAAAAAGCGTGAAAATCACTTATTGTGGATGACAATGTTGTGAAGGCAGCGTCAGATTTATGGTGCTCCTTCGTGTCAGATGGAAGATGGATGCAGTTGATTTTATTTGCCGTAGGCTTACTTAACATGGCTGCCAGCAAGTGAGGCAATAAACTCCACTTCACCGTGTTTGTACATAAAAGTTGATATTGTTATTTTTGCGTTTTCACGGTACGTATGTATTTTAGATCTGCTTGTGTAAAACAGGATCGCGTGGTTTGAGGGGCTAGGTGTGTTGCAAAAAACAAAGCAAGACATGCTCCAGGTGGCAAAACAGGCCGTAGGTCCACTATGGTAGGAACAGCCAGCTGTTCACACTCTGATGTTAAGCTTAGCACACTAGCCTTTTGTCTGCTAACTCTGTATGGGCTGTGACTCGATGGGTTCAAACCCTGGCAGACCGACCCCTATTACATATGGAACAAACACACAGGCCCCTTTTTCACTGACAGGGTGCCTGTGGCCGTGCCCATTGCCCGAGGGAGATGTGCAGGCACCAGTGACATGCAAGCATGCAAGTGTACAGGTTCATTGCTGGAAATAAACGCAGAGCTGCAGCTCCAGAAGTGCAAGGTATCAACACACCATTTTCATCTGTTTTGCTGACCCACATTTTATAGTCATTTATTTTACTGAAGGATAATAGTTTTGTATCGTTTGGGAAATATATCTAATGTACGCAATTTGAAGATGCATGCTGCAACATTGTATTAATAAAGGCCTACAGTACAGTGAGTTACGTGTTTAAAACAGTGGTTTCTCTGATAGGATACTTTCATCAAATTCAGCCTGTCTCTCTGAGTGACCCTGCCACCTCAGACCCACAAAGACAGAGTGATTTTCCCTCTCAAACTGCCTGCTGTGTTAGCATCTGTGTATTTTGCAGCATACCTCCCCAGCAGAATTTTAAAAAGGCCTACTGTATCCACATCCTGAGCATTGTACGCAAAGTAAAATTTGTGTTTATTTCAACATAATAAAAGTAAATGTAAACTAATAGTTAGTAGTGGTGGTATTTATAGTAACAATAAGGTTTTCCTGTCAAAATAGCAAGAGCAGAGATGGATATTAATAATACGAGGAGCCGGTTTTTCTTCAGCAGCCATTATGTTTAATTTTCCTTTACCAGATGTGGGTCTCGGAGGATTAGAGTCTTCTTTCAGCTTTATCATGGGCCGTGCCCTCATTACAAAGTAATGTACTGTAGATTAGCAGAGTAATTTACCAAGCCCTGGCTTTGGTCAGCCATTCTGCACTTAACTCATCCATAGTTACACAAAGCATGACCTGCCAGGCAGCCCTCTCTGAAGCAGTACGCGCTCTATGAGCGTGCTCCAATGGGCACCGAAGGTTCGTGCCACGCTCACCGTTTTCCCAAGGCTCGGCCAATGTCACCTTTTTGTCTGTTTCACTTCAGGGATTCAGAGGCAGGGCACAGCCAATTTTAGGCACCTGCTAATGTATGTTTTAGTTAAAAGTGAACATCTGATCATTTTTTAACTGGGTAACTGAGGAGTACCCTGTAATTTCCTATTCCTAAAACATATGGATATTATAACGTACGTGTGTGTGTGTGTGTGTGAGGGAGAGAGAGAGAGATTTTTTTATTGTTCAGCCACAATGTGCTCCCACATTGGACCAGATTCTGACCGGGCACTGGGTCACCTTTGCCATTCCTGTAACTTTTTGTGAGCGCCGGATCGATGTTGTCTCCGGCGTGAGGAATGCTAATTTGTCACATGCGCATTGCAGCAGACCCAGCCGCGCAACCAGGCGCCGCAGCCTCTCCATTATTGACAGCGGTCGCAGTAATCCATATGCTGGGAATGGGAAATTATTCGTGAGATGCTGGGAGAGATAGAATTACTCCATGTTTCAGACCGATTTCTCGTGGCTTCTCTGTTTTACCGCTACTGCGCTAATACTATGCCATGTAATAAGGGGATAATGTAGCAGATTTATTTATCGTGGTTAGAGGCATAATAACTGATTGTGAAGAGAGACGAGCACATTTGGCTTACAGACATTCCATCGTTGCCAGGCTCAGTCATAAGGAATAACACCCATTTTTTCCGCAATAATTCCGTTTAGCAAAAAATGAAATTGCATTGCAACTGACTGAAACAGGAAAGATCTACAGTAGTTATATGTCTTTCATTAACGTGTTTATTATCCAATGAGATATTGTATTGTCTGCCGGGTGTTAGCTAGTGCATTGAAATTTCACCAGAATAAACTGATCTGTTTTTGATTTGCATGAGTTATCATTTTATCCATGCAGTTTATATAACAACATACATATACTCCACTAATACTGTAAACGTTAGTAGAACATACCGTGTATTTTTTCCTCCTACAGTTGATATGTCACTGAAACTTAATGATTCTTTTCAAGTTCTTTTCAGGTTTACAGCCCGAGAGAGGGAGAGCACTGTTCTTTGGGAGACATGAATGCTTCTCAACATGGAAATAAATTGAAAATGTTTTTCCTCATTTCATCGCCTTTGTAATTTCCGCCGTGAGGTCACGGAGAGGACACCTGCATTGATGATGAAAGACTTTTCCCCCCCTCTCCATGTTCTCTCCTTGGTCACACTCTGATGTGTCATTATCCCATTTGAATTAATACTTCTCCAGCCCTACAGATACGAAGCGACACCAGAATCGTCATCCACTCTCGTTAAGCACATTTTATGTCACGCCTTTTATATCTCCGAAAAGGAGAATGAAGGAAATTGAAACGTTTCCAATCCCAAAACAGAATGATGCCGTTTCCCATCACCCTTCAGCAATAATAATTCCGTGTTATTTATTTATTTTTACGTATTACAACCTAAATAATTTGTAATGCACAATATGATGCAATATGCTTAAAATTTCCATTGCACTGTGCTTATATGTATCATATAGGATTTAATATGAATGTATGCAGAATAAATACGTTAGGAGGCCATATATTTGACCATACTTAAATACGAGATTTTGCACGTTTTCCCTTTATGCTTATCTTAGCTTTTTGTGAATATTGCCTTCCACATTTTCTTCACACCGCAGTGTGCAGAATTTTCTATCTACCGGGAACCTTTCTAATTAAATTAAAATAAAATAATAGTCAGCATACAGCGGTACACCGCACCTGGCAACATTTGCTGTAATTTTGTCTCCCTCCCCCTGAAAACTGATTTCACTATTAATGTTATTGATGTCTCGAGCAGGTACCTGATTGCTGAAGTTGTCTAATTAAATCCTCCTTCAAAACGACCTTTAATTCCCGTGGAAAATAAGGGAAACTGGAACACAGAAGACTGAACAACACAACATGGGACACAAAATCAGGGTTTTTTGTGTTAGTCTTCATTAAGGTTCATTTCTGTGATATGCAACATATTTTAAAATACAGGTACTTCTGCTACTCTTAAATATCGGTAAATATCAGAATGTTTTGCTTACAGATGTATCTGGCCAATGTGTGTTTACTAGTAATATCACTCCTTCCACATGTCTGTGCTCATTAAATACTCCTGACAGGCTTTCAGTTTGTACCCAGATGTCTGCGGTGCTGGTGCCAGCTGCTGTGCCCATTGAGAACCGACTGCACCCCCCACTGATGTTAAGGTTGTGGTGATGAAGAGGATGTCCTTTACTGCGGAGGAAGCAGAACAAGACACACACTGGATGGGACACCATTTCACAACAGCACTCACGTTCAGGTACACACGCACACACAGGGACACACAAGGGAACGGGCACGGGAATGCACAGGAGCACATGCTTGTGTGCACACACACTCAGGGACAAATTTACAATTTAAAAGTCATTTAAACTTAATCCTGTGCTTAAAAATTGTGCTTTTGCATTACAAGACAAGAGCAGAGTACCTAGCATTAAGCCCAAATTCACCCATACACACAAGCCTGAACAATCTTCTGAAGTCCCCGCGGGGGGGGGGGGGGGGGGGGGGCCGCCGGGCCCGGCGGGCGGGGGGGGGGGGGGGGGGGGGGGGGGGGGGGGGGG
>JABJVR010008359.1:0-10711 GCA_025773905.1 Chitala chitala | reverse complement strand
TTCAATAAGACCGTTAGTCTCAACCTCCTTTGTGCCGTAAACAATTACCTTAATTTTCTTTGTTCCCCCTTAAACCCCCCCCCCCCCCAAAAAAAAAAGAAAAGTGAAATCTTGCCCTGAAAAGATATAGTCACAGAATAGCAGCTATTTACTCAGGGGGTAGTAAATGGGAGGGAGAGACACTGTAAAGAGATTAATATGGTTTTCCTGTAGTTCTAATTGACTAATTGATAATTATTAAATGAGCAAATTCCTAAGTGAAATGTTTACAGCCTTGGATTGTTAATGCATACCTGGTGACAGGATCTGAGAAAATGAATTTTTATACCTATTACCTAAATATTTAATTTATGTGGTTAAGAGCCAGCTTGTGGAAATCAGCACACACACATACACACACACACACACACACACACACACACACACACTCTTGTCAGAATATTTAATAATGGTGTTGTATTATGTAGACATGCAGGAGAATTTGGGCTTTGTATTCTGCCCAGGAGGTCTCCTCGTGGTTTTGAGGCGAGACCCAGACGACTGCAGTGCAGTTGCAGGATGTTGGTCATGTTCACACTGTCACACCTCAGCCTGGATGGACCTTTCATTAGCCAGCAGGGTTATGCTGAGGAAAAACTAAATCATGTTTTAATGGCCAAACTCTAGTCCTAAAAAAATAGTGAGAAATAGAATGTGGAAGGATTTTCAAGATAAGACTCACAGAGAGGATGCTGGAGACCCAGAAAGGGTGCTGAAGACCCAGAGAGGATGCTGGACTTGCAGAGAAGATGCTGGAGATACATAGAGGATGCTGGACTTGCAGGGAGGATCCTGGACTTGCTGAAGTATGCCGGCAGACCCAGTTTCTCTGCAGCTCTCAGGACAGCTTACTTACTCCACAAGCTGCTATACAGCATTGGTGACCTGCTCTTCTGTGTAATTACTGGAATGACTGACAACTTCATGAGTACACATGCTTTGACCTTTATATTTTGAAGCTCTACTCTGATCACGTGGATCTCCCAGATAGCACTCTTGGTACTGACCACATCTCAGACGTGGTTCTCCCAGATAGCACTCTTGGTACTGACCACATCTCAGACATGGTTCTCCCAGATAGCACTCCTGGTACTGACCGCATCTCAGACGTGGTTCTGTTCTGATACGAAAGTCTGTGGTAGACTGCGTGAAAAGAATCCACTTTGGGTCACAGGGACAGCTAGGTTTGACTGTTGTGCACCTTTCCCTCCTTGCCTTCCACAGGAAGGGGTATTGGACTGTAGGAGCGACGCACCTGTGTGTTTCTCACACCTGACAAGGTATCTGCTCACCACTAACTTAGACTGAAGGTGTCTAATTAGAGGCTTTACACATCATAATGTGTGACACGGGAGCAAAAATGAACTGTTCCTTCTAGGCTGGCCCTGGCATTACAGAGGAGTTTCTAAATCTTATTATTCCACTTAAGGCAACTGAAGCGTGTTTTTTTTTTTTTTTTGCTCATTTCTATAATCCACAAATTGTCACAACCTTCACGTTTAATGTAAACCTTTAACAATTTAAACCAAATTACCTCACTGACACTGAGCTACAGTAATTTATTCTGAGCATCACTGGGGTTTTTAATACCCAGGATACATACAGAACCGAGAAATGGCTTTAGGAGAAACCTTACTCTAACTCTTATGGAATTTTGTCCTCAATTAAAGTCTACCTTTATATCTACCTGCATGTCAAACAAATTATGTGATTTGTTGTCAATTAGGAAACATGTGTTCTTGTTAAACACCACATGAATGGTTTTGGAACCTGAACAGATGGCTTAAGTGTTTGCAGAAGCATATTGTTAACATACAGAGGATTTTATTCACAGTTAGTGTGGCTTATTCATGGTAGATGGATATTATTTGAAGGAAGCTTCCCTCATAATGAAACAGTCTTTAAGTGATAAAACAAACACTGAGCACACAGAGTAATGTGTTAAAACAGGCATCTGGCCCTTCCTCCACTGGACTGCTTTTTAACGCAGAGGTGAATTAGTTTAAATAACGCATAAATATGTTTTCCAGGACTAGTAGATCAGCAACATCATGAGAGTTTGCTTGTGCGTGAAGTGAACTGTAAGCGTGACCGTAGCATGGCTAACTGAAGGGGAGTGTTGGTGTCGGAGTGGTGCTCAGGAGCAGACCTTGTGATGTCACATTTCTTCACAGTAACTACGTTCTTACTTCAGTTACTGCATTATTGTGAATTTTTGAAGTTCAAGTAAAGTTAATACAAATTCTAAAAGACCGTTAATTTTTATTTGAACAATTTCCAGCCGTTTATCTCGGAGCTGCCTGGAGCCCACCCGGACCCTACCCCAGGCAGTATAGGGCGTGGTGCCGGGCCAGCACTTCGTACACCTTTTCTAATTTCTTTTAAATGTCAAGAGTCTGTTATAGCGTTTCTTGGCCATAGATGGACTGTATACATGCTGTGTTTTTTTTTCATAATGCATTTTTTTTCACTGTTATTTTAGTTTTTCCAATTGTACCGTGTTTGGTACATGATTGCGGCCCTGAAGCTACGCGTTTCTTAGCCATGCTCTGGCTGTTAGAGGGCCTTGGCTGATGACGGGAACCTTTGCTGGCATTCAGGATGTCACGCTGCTCACCGGCCACCAGTGAATGTGTGTGAGTGAGGCAGCCCCCACACCATCTCTTTTGTCTCAGGTTGTTTCATCTGGCCCCTCCCCGTTTTGCTAGCACCACTGTCTCTGTGGAACACCTGCACATGCTCTCCACAGACAGGGATGCACGTTGTACACACGGCCTGGGAACGGGACACTGAATAATACATGTGTACCAGTTCTGTGTACTGTGACTCCACATCACGGCTGAGACCAACGTCTCCCTCCCTTCCTCTCCAGCTCTCTATCTCTCTCTATGTTTGTGTCTTTCCTTTGTCCCCTCTCTCCACATCTCTTTACTTAAAAAATTACCATCTTGCTGCTTTTCTCTCTCTCTCCCTCTCTCTCTGTGTCCCTTTCTGTCTCTCATTGGTTCTGTTTTCTCTCTCTCTCTCTGCTTGGTTCTCTCTTTTTTGCTCTCTCTGTCTCTGTCTTTGTCTCTTTCTGTCTCTGTCTCTCTCCGTCCTTGGTCCGTCTCCTCTCTCTGTACTCTAGCTGTAGCTCTTTTTCCTGGGTGGTCTTCACTGATGTGTGGGGAGGGGGGGTGGTTTGGTTATGAGTGGCTGACAGCTCCGAGCTCAGTCCCCCAGTTCTTGATGTGGAGACCCTGCAGCCTTCTGCCTAAGACAGGGAGGGAGAGGAGGGGAGAGAGAGAGAGAGAGAGAGAGAGAGAGAGAGAGAGAGAGAGAGAGAGAGAAACAGGCGAATGAGAAAGCCAGAGAAAACGAGTGTGTGACAAAGAGAGAGAGGGACAGAGAGAGAGAGAGAGAGAGAGAGGGAGAGAGCAGGTGGTGGCTACACTGCATTCACACCTCCAAGATGTCGCCCTGGTGGCCCCCTGTGTGCCTGTTAGCAAACACGGGGACCGAGGCGCAGGGACGCCACCGTCCCTGAGCTCAGAGCACTGCGCTGTAAACACGTGGAGGCTGCTCCGTCGGGGCCATGGACGAACTGAAGAGCGCCAGGTGCATCAGCCCTGAGAAAGGTAAGCTCAGCTAGCAGGTGTGGTCCGAGTGTGATGTGAGTACTGCACGCTCACCTGCGTTTCCAGGGGAACCGTATCCCTGAGCTGGACTTTGGGACCGTTGGAGTGTGTGTGGACTTTCTGTGCTGTTGCGTTTGCTGTGTTCGGTGACTCCCGATCTGCTGGATGAATGCAGCTCTTATACCGAGGCATTTGGCGCTTACTCGCCTCGGTTATTCTCTTCTTAAGAGGTGGTTAAATGTGGCACATCTTAGTATGAGATTGATCTCTACAGCATGAACAAGTATGCATTGAGGTATGACTGTTGGACACTTTATCCTCTTCTTAGGTCACAAGAAAAGATTTAGTCAAGTGGCTCCAAGTTACTATGTGATGGTAATGTCAGAATATTCCCCAGTAACCAAGGTGTCCTGAAAACGTCCTAGCTGCTAATTGACCCGTGTTGTTTGAACATGCTCACTTGGTAACCTGGGACGTGTTGTCAGAAAGGCGGTTCCGCGTATGCGAGATGTTCCCTTCTTACACGTGTGGATGTGTGTATGTGCCACAGGGAGGAATGGGGGGGTGAGAAAAGTGCTGGGTCTAACAGACGCTTCCCCTTCACCTCATGGTAACTGGCACATCACCAGGGACACCGCACGGCGCTTGCTATTGTTGCTGTTTGAGGGCAGACCAAACCCAGATGATTTCCTGAGAGAGGGCCAGCGTGTCAGGATTGTGCCTCTGTTGTCATCTGGCATGGCTGTCCTGCACGGGGCATTCCTCACCCTCCCGTGAACGGCTCATAAAACATCAGCCAGGCTTTTCACGAAGTGCCTGGGAATCTGATTCCCCTGTGTTCATTCTACACAGCGTTTTGGAACAGATTAATATTTCAGGCCTATTTTAGGATCTCCTGACAACAGGGGGTAGGGCTATGAATTTTAGATGAGATGCTCTAAAATCCATTTAGAAGGCTGGAAGGCTGAAAGGGTGAACTTTTTCAAAAAAGACATTTTTGGACAAATTTAGCCAGTCCTTTGAGGGTTTTGTACAAAGCTTTTTCATGGAGTGGGCCGACTGTGTAAAGGTTGTTTCAGCTTAATGGCTCAGTGTCCTGGTTGCTGTTCAGCTTTGAATTAGGGACACACTGTGTGTGTACTGGGTGAACAGTGACATCGTGTATTTAGCAGAATGTGCTTTACTAATTTAATTTATCATTCTTTATCATATTACTTTTCTGATGAAGTTTAATGCCCACAGTTGATCTGTTGCCCGGATCAGCAGTCTGAGGATGTGGTCCTTTCACTAAGACTGAACAGCTGATTTACTGACTGTTCACTTTGACTCTTCTCAGCGACACTGAGCAGGAGGCAGTCAAAAAGGGATTACATAAATAATGCAAAACGTAAATCTGTCTTTGGGGACACACAATTTCATTGCCTTATAATGACTCATGTTATGGTAATCATGAATGATATGGTTATAAATAATAAAGTGCACGTTTGGCTTTCAGAAGAACGTATCAGACTGTTACCCAGACAGCACAGAAATTAAAACATGATCCACTTTTCAAATTAGCTGTAAAGATTAGTTGCCCCCCCTCTCCCTCCCCCACCACCTTTCCCACACCAGTTGATTTGCACTGAGGTATGGAGCTGTATAGGAAACTCACAATGCCCCCTCCAGACCTTCATACCTGCTTCTTAGAAAAACATTGAAAAGATGGATCTCGATCTCTGTTTTAAATAAACCACAATTTTTTTGAGAATTTTAAAACAGTAAAAATGTGTTGTTAATCTTCTTGACTAATGGTAAAATAGCTTTAAAGCCTGCTCCTTTTTTCATTTAATGTAGTGGAACTGATGGTGAGACATTTTCACAGTAGCTATAATGACAAATAAATGTGTAAGCAATGGGGTGAATTAGCAGATCGGACACGTATCGTAATAGCTCTGTCTAATTACTGCTAACGGTTCAGGTACAGCACAGTTTTGTTGCTGAAAAGGAAAGTGTCACTTTGCCATTGATGTGTGACTCTGAAAGCAGGGCTCAGGTGAAGCCTCGGTGTCTGTGTGGGGGGGACTGGAGGGGACATGTTGTCACTTTGCCAAAACAGCCATCAGGAGCACTGTAGCAGTGTAGTGTGTGAACCCCTGCCTGACAGTGTAGTGTGTGAACCCCTGCCTGACAGTGTAGTGTGTGAACCCCTGCCTGACAGTGTAGTGACCCCCCTGAGATCTGTAAGCCTCTGCTCCCCCTCGTAAGAACCCCCTGATGTAAGGAATGGACGAGCAAAAGTGTGTTGAACGTTTTCTGCTAAGAACAACTCACAGATCTCACAAAAGGGGCAGGTTCCCCTCTCGTTTCACAACGACGGTGCGAAGCCACTTGGGTGCTGTTTGTGCGAGAACGTCTCACTCACCATGACGCTCCTGTCATGTCCTCTCCGGCTGTGTACGTGACATCATTCGGAGATGAGAGGATGCAGGCATGCCCACGCTGTCGTTATGAATGTGTCAGTTTGGGTAAAGGTCAGAGGTCAGGCTGCGTCCTGCCCTCTAGGGAGTCGTGGGCAGGCTGCCATGAGGTAGAGGGGAAGCAAGAGTGATTGAAATGCACCTGCTACCCCTGTGTCATGTTGGGGAGTCTTTTTTTGTCTCATTAGTTTCTGTGGATAAGGACACTGTAAGGAACGTTGAGGAATGTTACACTTTCTCATTGTGTTCAAGGGCTGAGCAGAGTGGACAGAGACTTGTCATAGTAACATCTCGCAGTCTTCATTGTCAGTGACAGAAGCAAGAAGACAGTTTGTTATCAATGGCACCCTAATGACAGACTCTCTTATGAAGAAAAATTTGTCATAAATGGTTTTAAAATAGTCAGTGAAAGAACCTGCTTAATGCTGAATGGAGTTTTTACAGACTCCTAAACATCCTTGTCAGGTGAGGAATGCATGTTCCTCCTGTGTTTCTGACAGTGCCCGGTCACATGACCTGTGCTGCTGGTCATCTTGGTTTCCTTGTCCCAGACCATAGCAACATGTGTTTGAGGAGGAACATCCAGCCAACTGACTGGTTATTTTTGTGGTGTGACTCTAGAGCTGCTGCTGCCGCCAACGTCATTAGCAAAGTCGTGATAGAAATACGTCACTTGGAATATGGTGGTACGTGTTTGTGTGGGGCGGTGATGAGAGTGGGTGGGGGGTGAATGACTTTCCACAGCACTTCTCTGACATACCAAAGGGCGTCTCCAGAAGCAGGAGATGCAGATGAAGGGCGACATTATTCCTATTATTAGACGTAGTGTGTCGTCCTGGGAAACAAGGCTCAGTGTCCCACCCGTTGGTGGATGGACTTTTGTCCTGTGTGTCTTTGTGTTCACAATCCCAAGTAAAGTCTTGCTGCTGAAGAAACCTGAAGTTCACCTAAAGAGCGTACAGAGACGGGGAACACAGCCACTCATGTACAGAGACGGGGAACACAGTTTGAATAACCGCTCGTATACACGGCTGTCAGGGTTGTACTTTTGAGATGAGTACATTGAAGCATCTTCTTATCTGCTTCAAATGTGAACTGATGAGCTGGTTAAATGTATGTTAATGTCACTTTGACCAGTCATCTGAAAAGTTTTTAGTATTTATAAAGATAACCTTGACAGAATACGTTGGTGGTACATGTATACAGTAGAGTATGTTATATTTTGTTTTAACACATTTATATGTGTTTCCCAAAATCACTTTAATTGTGATATGTTCTTCACCAATTATATAAATCAGAGGGTTACACATTACTCTTAAGATGTAAATATTTTTATTTTTCTTTTGTCACAGGCTATGTTGCATTAATTAGCAGAATGCTGTTTCCCCAGCAGTAAATATATCCCCCCTCTTAACACACGCACACTTATGGTCTGCTTGCTGTGAGGAGGGGGTGTGTTGCTGTCAGTAGGCTGCTCCCTCATCCACCCCCTCTGCTGCTGTCAGGGGTGTAACGAAATGGGCTGACAGACAGAGGACCAGTAACTACTGGCAGGGTGTTTCACTGTGGCTAGCAGTTATGTCAATCTAATGCAACACACACACACACACACGCTCCATCTCTCCACTGTCGAACAGGGTTTCAATTACCTGATATGTAGGTTTGTTAGGAGATACTCTAATCACTTTGCTAACGACGGACACGATATGTAATATTTAACATTTAATAAGCACATACCGTACCCACCAAGAGTCATATCTGGGCTGTAGAGAACATTCAGGACACAAAGGCAACATGCCACAGATACATTTCTAACTTCAATATGAAGGTGCAATTTTCCAGTTTAGCCTTTGAGAACCAGACAGATACCTGTATTTTGTTCTAAGATATGAAACTTCTTAGAAATTTTTTTTTGCACTCTCAAGGACCCACGTCCCAGTCAAGTTCAACAGCCCTTCAGACCCTATAGTCTGAGTTCCCAGCTGATCACAAGTGCAGACACAGTCAGAGACTTTGCCCACCCAGACCATTCTCCCCTGATCAATGAGAGCGAACAGTACAGGTAAGGGCGGGTTTCAAGCTGCACAGAAACACAGATGCTCTGGCACAGGGGTCAGAGCTCCAGAAGGTGAGCAAAGGGGACTCCTTGAAGTCTGAGGTTTGTCATGACATTTGAGTGAGAAGCAGATCTCAGGCAGACTCTGAAAATGCATCGCTCAGGTAATGCCTGCTTAGGGCATAATGATTCCAAGTGACGAAACAGGCAGGCGTACTCAACAGAGGTTGCTATGGAGACCAGGAGAGTCACAACCCTTGCCATGCCCCATGAGGTCCCCGTGGAAACGTTTATTTCTAAGCGCTTAGAATTATCACACTGTCCTCCTTTTGTATTCATGCTTTCAATTCAGAAGATTACTGAATGGTTAAGTCTTGTTGATTGTTTGTGTGTTTAAATTATGTTAATTTGTATTCAGAACAGGGATGATTGGCATTCCCTAAAACCAGTGGGGTGTTTAGGATGAATTTACAGCACACAAAAAGGTTATCGTGCACTTTATGATATCAGTGACATTTTTCTTTGTGAGGGCCATACATTGAAGGTGAGGCTTAGGACCAGTTTATCATAGTTGCACAGTGAACTGTGTTATCAGTCTCGCAGTGGATTCTGGGTATTTTTAAAATGAAACAGTGAAGCTAAGAACATAGAGGACAATGGATGTTCTACAGTTCAATGATGACTGCAGGTGGCATGCTGATTAAGGGCTTTGCAGTCCAAACATAGACAGGTATACGTCTGAGGATGCTCTTTTGTTGTACCCTTGAGGTAAGTCTTAACAGGAACCAGGAACCATTGAAGAAAAAAGTATTTAGAAACAGAAAGTGTTAAAACAGTAAAAAATTTCTATGACCCATAGCTACAAAAACTATAAGAAAACACTTGTGTAGTTAGAAAAATGAAATGAGCAAAGCCATAAGTGTTGAGGGCTAAGAGTTGAGGGACCTGGTGACTAGGCCTGGAGCTCACAGTGCACTTCCAGAAGGCCCAGCTCAAACAGAAAAATCCCTGCTGGTGATTATGGAATCATTCCAGCTGTGGGATGTGCTGGGAGTCACAGAGCTGAAGTTTTATGAGCAAATAACACGCTTCACGCACCCTGTCTACTTGACATGAAAGCTGGATGCTTCTGGAACATTTCAGGTTAAGTGTCTTCAACAACACTTACAACAACAGAAATGCCTCTCTGGGGATTGTATTGTGGAACTGCCTGGGTGTAAACCTAATACCCCACTGAAAGTGACTTTGTTACAAAGTGACAAAGATGTGCTGCTTACAAAAGTGTAGAACAGATACATGCTGATATAACTACATTCAGGTTAGTTCTGGACATAATTAAGCTTCTTCTTTCTCTTTTGGCTGCTCCCTCTAGGGGGCGCCACAGCGGATCATCCCTCTCCATACCAGCCTGTTCTCTGCAGCTTCCTCTGTCACCCCAACCTCTCTCATGTCCTCCCTCACTATGTCCATGAACCTCCTCTTTGGCCTTCCTCTTCTCCTCCTGTCTGGCAGCTCCATTCTCAGCATTCTTTTCCCTATATACTCTGCATATGTCCAAACCATCTAAGAGTCGCCATTCCTCCTCTGCGGGAGAGGACGGACAGAGAGTGGCAGCTGGGGTGAGCGCTGTTCTGGCTGGGGTGAGCTGTCCTGCCTGGGGTGAGCTGTCATGGCTGTATGTACCGTGCAGTAGTTGCACTAGTGTAGCATCAGAATTGGTACAGTGTGCTGCCTACTAAAGAAAAGGAGGATCTCTGCTGGAATGGTTCATTTTTGTGTGTGTGTGTGTGTGTTTTCCCAGGTGGGGTGGGGGCAGTTGAAGAGGATATGATTTTATGCCCTGCTCTAACACAGCGTGAAATTCATGACCAGCGTTAATTACCGATGGATGAACCTGGGTGAACCGTGCCATGACAAAGCTTACGATATTAAATTACAGCAGCCTACTGGGCATGCTCAAATCACCTGATTTCTGCCTGTGAAAGGTGCAGTGACAAGCCACAAAACCATTTAGCCTGTTCACTCTAAGCCTATCTGGCTTGAAGAAGAGCAGCACCAGAGCTGTGTTTGAGTACGCACGCAGAGCTCAACACAAGGCACACAAACAACGACCCCATTAGTGTAAGGCAGTAAATTGAATAAGACCTAATCCATTAATAAGGGTGGGATCTAACTGGACAGCAGCCCCATGATGACTGGCTGTATGGAATTAATGGAGAGGCAGAAAAAATGTTTGCAGGGGATGGAACTGATTGTGCTGTTTAATGGGCCTTGTAATGTCAGGGCTATTTGCAAAGAATCTGCAACGTTCATTCAGCTACGACTTTTAGTATTTTGAGTCATTGGAAAGCCCTCTGCTCTTTGCTTAGCCGTTAATTCAATTAATCTCAAAACCACTAACTGTGATTAGCACATAAACCTCGCTACCTGCTTCAGTAAGATGCACAGGAAGCCACGACAGGATGTCACGTTCGCAGAACTTAGGCACAGGAGATGGGCGAGTCTAATGTGCAAAAGGGGTTTTTAATACAATAAGGTAA
>JABJVR010008358.1:0-10714 GCA_025773905.1 Chitala chitala | reverse complement strand
ATATATATGGGATTAGGTCTAGACCACTGAACATATTTTACCAAATATTAAACCAAAACCTTACCATTTAGTTGTGGTTATCTCTTGATCCATCCGATTTATTAGAACTTGTCCCAGCAAGTTCCATTAACTTTTTTTATGGGCATTTGTTTCTAATATTAGGCAATGTTTGTTCAACTTAACATTTGAGCAGAGAAACACATTTCCATATTTTTTTGTTTAGCTCAATTCTGTTTTAGTATTTTATTTCATGTTTTATTTTGTCATTCCTATTTAGATTATTCATTGCCAATACTATTCATACAGACACTGAGGAACCTAGGACTGTTTTGTCACTTTGTACAATACTATCACACTGTTATTTGGAGCAAAATGTCAGTGACGTTAACATGCATGGAGTTGTAAGCTTGCCCCAAAGTGCTTCCTGATACCACCCCAGCAGTCAGACATAGGGGCATTCTGCTGTGATTTTTTTATTTACAGTGCAGCTGTTAAGACATATTGCAAAATTAAAATTGGAAATAGAAAGAAAAATAAACATTAAAATAAAAACAACAATAGTAAACAATGATAATATCTACAAATAATTACAAAGCAAATTACTATTGTTTTACTTCAACATCGGCCACAATTACAACTCCCTCCAACAACCAGCACGAACAACAGTACAAGATGGCTTCTATTTAAAGCCTCACTTGATCATGACATTACTTCAACCTTTAACAAAAAATGGTGGTGCCTTAGTCACTACAAATACCTTCTCCAGTTTAACAATTGAGTACAAGCCAGCTTGCGTTTAAAGGAAAACACACATAATGATATAGAGGTGTATCTCCTTTGGTATGTTGTCATTATATAACTTATTTTGTGCAGATAATCACATTTTTGGTATGTAGTCTTCTGTTGTCTTAATAACAAATTCAGTGATAATGACTGTATCTCAGTAATGAGTCTGTCCTCATCCATTTTTAACAGTTCTCATATGACTACGTGCAAGAAATTTAAAAGCAGTGTATATAGTGTATGATTTTTTCTATTGTATTAATTCTTTGAATACATTTTTAGTCAAAACCATTAAGCTGTGAGCTGCCATAACTATTCTTTTCGTGGTGATTCATATTCTAAGTACTGTAATGCTTTAGCAAGAGAAAAAAGATGATGAATTAAGCAGAACTAACTGAAAAGTGTAAATGTGACATACTACCGGCTGAACATTTATGATTAACATCCTGTTCTTGTTCGTTGACTTTTTTGTTTTTGTCTGTGGTTAGCGCACCTTGACTTTCCACCCTGCGGTGAAACCTGCATCCGTTTCTGTTCTGCATGAAGCTTCCTTTGTAACTATGCACATCTATTTTGGCCAGCAGCAGCATATCTTAGGTAACTCTTTTAACACATAATTTTTTTAACTCTTAGAGCACCGTCTCACTGGATAAGTGAATAAATGAATGTTTTCTGTCTTTTATGACCTAGCCTGACCTGATATGAAAAGGACTGTATTGCCAAATGTCACCCAAACTAAAACTTTTATAGAATCCAGTTAGATTTTGTTGATAAAATTCCACAACACATGAAAATGTTTACAAGCAATACTATAGTTCATACAGTAAAACTACACAACATATTAAAGGATCACTGGTGGGGGGGTGTCCACATGTGAAGACAATTTTTAGAAGCTCGGCACAAGTTGAATAAAAAAAGCAATTAATTACTAATTAAAATCTGTATTTTAAAAGTGTTTTCTAGTGATTTAAACAGTCTTGGACAAGCAAAATCAACAGTATAGACGACAAAGTTGCTGAACTAATCAGAGACCTTTAGCAGAAAACTGATACCTTGTTTGAACTACAAGATCAAGTGAAATTTGTGTGTACAGATGTTACAAATTTAAATCATAGTACTTATTAATTCCAAAGGGAAATGACTTCTCTGCATTTGACCTATCCCCTGATGGGAGGAGGGTGCAGTCAGCCACGTGGGGAGCTAGGGAAGCTAGCGCTGAGTGTCTAGCTCAAGGACACACTTGGCTGGGGTGGGATTTGAACCAGGAGACTTCCAGATTATAGGCTGATGTTCTACCCATTGAGCTTCCAGGGTGCTGTAAGTGCGGTGTTAATGTATATGTGGAAATAAATATAAATACTTGTACTATGACTGGCTATGAATATGCAATCACCCACACTTGTGTTAACAGGTAGTTCAGTAGGGCCACGCACAGCCATTTAGAGGGATAGACCCAAGAATATAAAAAGTGCACGTCCGGCTATTATCATCTTCAGAAAACTGGCCTAGCCTAAATAAACATCAAGGCAAATTCCTGTAAACAAATGTCATTGCTACCTCTGGCATGGGCCACCCTCCCTCTACCAATAGCTGATTATAGGTGAATCCAAATAGTGATTAACGCTAAAAATCTGGCTCCCATATAGAAGACTTTTTGGTTTCCAGTCATTTTAATAGTGTGGACCAAACAGGGCGGGGTTTGATATTTAAATGCCATGCATTGGACACAATTATACTTGTAGGGCTTGGATTTGGCAGAGCTCCATTGGAGAAAATCACAGGGAGCTTTGGGCACCCTGAAAATGGTGCCAACCCATTGTAGGCCTAATAACACACTATGAGCAAACTGGAAAATCCAGTCAGCCTACAAAATGTGTCTTTGGATTGTGAGGGGGAAACCAGAGTACCCAGAAGGAACCC
Organism: Chitala chitala; assembly: GCA_025773905.1. Taxonomy (NCBI): domain Eukaryota; kingdom Metazoa; phylum Chordata; class Actinopteri; order Osteoglossiformes; family Notopteridae; genus Chitala; species Chitala chitala. The sequence continues at coordinate 8,011 of JABJVR010008358.1, read as the reverse complement.
ACAACCCTAGAGGCACAAGTCAACAGTGCTAAACACTGAGCACCATCATGTGTGCCTATAAGGTTAAGTGGAGTATGTACATCATGTGTGTATATAAAAAAATTATTTTGAAATGGATTCTTTATATGCTGAGACTTGTCAATGAGACATTACTAAATGTTCAATATAAAAGAATATGAATTCTAGCACAAGTTCTGCACTTTTCCAGGATTCTCAAGATCATTGTGTCTCATTTAGAATTATGTTCACCTTTTCCAGGGACAACCAGTGGGTTGGATATTGCTTCAAGATTTGCATTTTATCCACCTGGTGGTTACAAAAAATGTTTTCAATGACTGCAACAGTCACTTTAGCATTTGTATGTCCAACGAAAGCAAAGTGGCTGCTCACAGAAAATTTTTAAAGGGAGCTGGATATGTCATGGATTTTTCAATAACAGCACAGACTTCAGACCTTCTGGTTTTGGCAAGGCTTTATTTAAAATAAAGAGGCAATGTTAGTCTGCAGGGTAACATGCATACTTAGCTTCCGCTCGTATTTTCCCCTCCTCTTTCCTGCCATCTTCTTCTACTGCTGCTGCCTCCCTCCCTCCTTCTCTCTCTCCACTTCTCTTCTTGCTGCCACCTGATTGATGATTACACATAGGTCTGAGCTGCACAGTGGTTATACAAATACTCTACACTAAGTTATGTACTTAATAAATTACTAAATAAATAATATACATGTTCAGTCTTTCTTGGCTGGATTATAGTTGAATACGTATGAAAAATCTCCACAAATACCATAAAGTACTTAAAAGACAACAAAGAACATGCTGTCACTGTCACTATATTCCTAACATTAGGCTGTGCATAAAGAAGCAGAAATACACATATGTACATTTAGACAGGTAAAAAATTACTTCGGTAAACTGGTAAAATTCTTTGTAGTCCTGAATCCTTTGTCCTGCTATGCTGACAGAAGTAGGTGATGTCTGCCAGGAGGTCATCAACTTTGAAAGGAAGTGCCTTGATACAGGCATTGACATTGGCAAAATGACAGATGCAACCAATGTCATAAAAAATAATATTTAAAAGCTTTCTCAAAGAGCAGCTATACTTATATAATTACAGTTTAGCTGATTACCAAGCAACAATTTATCCCATTTTTTATTTTAACACAGGTCAAAATAGAATTGTTCCCTAAGTCTAACAAATGAATAAATTATAGTATTCCCAGTAACACTACCAAAATGTGCTGTTTTCAATAAGACAAAACAATGATTCTATTGAAGCATGATACTAACCAGTTATCCACAGAAGAGAACAGATAAACCACAATGAGCCATTGTGGTTCTACAAAAGTAATGAAGAACAACTTGAGGTGTTGTGGCTGGACACAAAGCGAAGTACTGTGTCTGTGTCCACAGTGTAGGGTTGCAATGTACTGGCTGGTGCTGTAACATGCCTTGAGGCACTGGCAGAGATTGAGAAGACTTTAAATTCACATATTTTTGTTGTTGGTATTAAATGCAATAAATGCTTCTGTTAGATTAGTCCCTTTCCTAAATGAACGTGTCTTTATGTTCCATGTTGTGGGTGTGCATTTTACTAATGCATGTTAGCTGAGCACTGTTAGTGCGGAGTTTGTTTGCTACTGTCATCTTCCCTATGATAAACTCAAAATGTATGAGACTGGGTATTGATGGTGTCACTATCAATAAACAGCGACTGATGTAACCACTTTGCACTACTTTCTGAACTGATTTGGTCAGTGGTTGTTAGTTACATTGATTGTCTTTTAATTCAAAACGGCAGTTTTATATTAATATACAGTAGTTTAGATTACCTTAACTTGACACTGTGAATTGAAATAGCACAGAAATGTTGGTTTTGTGAGATAAAGTGAGTTTTGTTGAATGGATCACCTAACTTTACTGTTCAAAAATGTTATTCTAGGTAAAATTAATTAAAATCAGGTTAAGTGGAGTATGTATTTCAATTGGAATTGAATGAAGATAGTTTGGTAAACTTAAGGTTCCCAGTAGAACTGAATAAATTATGTGTGCTACTAGAATGTTCTATTAAATTATGACTAAGTTATCTGAAAGTTAAAAATACTATTAATGTGAATGAAAATATGTTAGTTCTAGTTTTTCTTTCTTTCTTATACATTTTTTGTTACAGTCACTTTTTTAATACAACTCACACACTGACATTTTTAAGTTGAAAAAACAAATAAAAGTTTACAGTGGATGATGCCCTGTGGCATTCAAAATGTAGCTGTCACAGTTCCAATAACATGGATTAATTTTTTTTACTGCTTGTAAGAAAACTAACATTTTGAGGAATCTTAGGAATGCAGGAGATGCTGAATCTAAAGGGGTTATTCAGGTAGACGGGGTATATTCACAGAATAACAACGAACAAAGCAAAAAGACCACAAGCTAACAAAGATTCACTAACACAGTTACAGCGTTAAAGGGCTACAACAACTGACAAAGGGAAAACACAAGAGAAGGATTTAAGTAGGGCACACTAGCAAATAGGGAAAAGCTGTGAGCACTGACAGAATTAACAGGACAAACATGGGGAGGTAGGAAAAGAGGGGAAATAGCTACATTTAGCAGACACAGAGGATATGACAGGCACAGAACATCACAGAAACGAAGTTGAATTAGTTGAAATGTTGTCTGTGAGGTATGATAAAGTCAGATGAGCGATAAATATTTTAAAATAAAAACTGCAATATACAAAAAAATGAACACAGTAATGAAGTAATACAACAGGAATAATACAACGTTTGCTGTCTTGTGCTAGATTTACAGTTGCACATTGTGGGGCTAGCTTGGCGTACATGTGCACCCATTCAGTATATATCAGTACCTAAAAAGTAGTCTCTCTCATATTCTTAAATTAGCGTTGTCCTCTAGGAAAGTCAATAAACCAAATTATAAGTAATAATAGTAAGTGTGATACGTGCTAGTACTTTGTAACAAACAATGTATAATGGGGAGAGCTAATTCATTTGGAGGCAAGAAGTAATGGCCGAGACAAATGGCAGTTTTGTAAGGTTTACAAGTGAATATTTACAAATAAAATGGTGGTTTTATGATATATATATATCATAAATTTATCATTTAACATTATCAAATGCAAATGTGTGGGTTTAGTTTCACTCTAAGCTTATAGTCTATTTGAGTAGTATTACTTTAATGTAATGTTTGGGGAAATGCAAAGATGGAATCAATGGCTGAATCTAAATGTAGAAGGGTTTATTCAAATGGATGGGATTAATTGCAAAAAGCAAAAACAACAACAGAGCATCATCTAACAAAGAACGGAAATCAAAGTTCTATACAGTTACACTACACTAACAACTGACAAAGGTCTAACTTAACTGGGTGTCCCCCCAGAAGAGCTGGAGGAGGTGTCTAGAGAGAGGGAAGTCTGGGCGTCCCTTCTTAAGACTGCTGACCCTGTGACCCGGCCCGAGATAAGCCAGAGAAAATGGATGGATGGATGGATGGATGAATGTTGACCCAATGTACAAAAAAGCTATTTAACACTGACCATTTTAAGTACAAAGCTGCCTACATAAAGAATCGGCAACCCCCAGCTCTGGAGCCACATGCAGCTCTTTCATCCCTCTGTAGTGGTTCCCTGTTGCTTTGATAAAAAACAAAAAAAGTATTATAAATAATGGCTGTTTTATTTTATTTTTCAGAAGAGTACCTGTTGGTTTGGAGATCAAGGTGATTGTGTAACATTGAAATTTAAAAATTGTGTTTTAATATTTTGTCAAGTCAAAACTTGCATCACATTCAACATGCGTTACAGGTCATGCCAGGTGTATAAACTAAAATTTTCCATCCATGGTAAGATAACAATGGAAAAAAGAGAAAAGTGTCGGAAGAAAATTGAATGTTTAATTTTTCGTGGATAGTATTTGCTTTCACTGCTGACAATGCTGACTTACCTGTTTGCTTGATATGTGGAGAAAAATGTGCTAACAACAAAAAATTTAATGTTAAAGGACATTTCCAGTACAAACATGCAGCCTTTGCTGAAAAATATCAAACTGTAGATGCAAGAAAAAGCCATTTCAGGACTACCGTGGAAAGCAGATCAAAGCAAATATACTTTTAAGAAGTGGCTAAAGTCAACAAACTCAACTACCGCTATTAGTTTTGTGGCAGCTCAGGAGATAGTCTGGCAAAGCCATTCACAGATGGAATATGAAAGAATCTTTCATTAAAATATCAGAGCATCTATTCTTGGACTTCAAAAACAAAAGTGAAACTATACAAAATTAGAAATATGCCTTTCTCTGCAAAGACTGTTAAGGACAGGACCATAAAGATGGCAACAAACATAACCAGTCAACAAATCAAGGACATTAGTTCGGCTCCAACATGATGTTAAGTTGTTAACTATATTGAGCATGTAGTGCTGATGTGCAAATATGTGAACTCTGCTGGGCCACAAGAAATCATCAAGTTCATACCACTAAAAGGCCAAACATGTAGGAACAACATCTACGAGGCTACGTTAGATTGTTTAAACACCAAAGAGATAAACACCATATAGTGTCAGTGGCTACTGATGGGCCACCCAAAATAAAAGGAGTGAAAGATAAATAAGGCATCTAGCAGACGCTTTTATCCAAAGCAACTTACAACACATGCATGTTACAATGAGCTAGGGCTGAGTGTCTTGCTCAAGGACGCAGCAGGTGCCTGGGTTAAGATTCAAACCAGCAGACTTCTGCATCCCAGCCTGATGTTCTACCCATTGAGCCACCTGGCTGCTGATGGCAGTGTTTGCCAGAGATATAGAGAAAGGCACACTAGAGAAACACACAATCAGATAAATTATGAGTATTTACAACGTGCAACAATTGCAATGCAAACTGCATTTGGGGAAGGATTCAGTGAGTTCAGAGAGGAAAGAACCACATTATCCTTGCTTGTCACACCCCTGAATATCGATACATCCCCGTTGAACACAGCTGCGTTTACAGGCATAAGTTAACCCGATCTTGAAATTGAACTGGCTGACAAAGAAACCCATATGTCTTTATCAGCTAAGTTCAAAAGCCTGACAACTGAACTTGAAAATGTTGTCCGTCAGAAGACCATTCCTGCTCAGGAGCACAAATGAAGCGAGATCGAAAACCTCCCCAAACCCAACAAATTTGTCTTTGAAACATGGAATGCTATTCCTCACACTTACAAGAACATGAGAAAGTATGCATTTGGAGTCCTGTCCATCTTTGCATCCACATACTTATGGAAGCAGGTGTTCTCCAGCATGAACTACATAAAATGCAAACATTGCTTGAGCCTCAAGGATGACAGTTTTCAGTCCTGTGTGAAAAGTCAAGTCTTACAGTGCTGATATAAATGAACTCTGCAGTGATGTTCAGATACAGAAATCACATTAATCAGGTGAGAAAACTATAATTAAGTAGGCTATTTATTATATTGGACCCTGAACTGATGAAGTTCTGTTTTATGTTCAGGTTGGATGGCTGATTGCTGTACCTGACTGAGGAAAAAAAAGGATGATGGCATACTGAAAGTCATAATTAAATATAAACTGGACTATTATTATGTTTGCTCTTTTTAAAGCTAGTATGCTGCAGTTATATTTTGATTAATGTTATAGTGAGCAGCTTTTTATTTTCTTAATTTTCCACAAATAAGGAAATGACTAAAACAGGCCTGCATTATATATTTTATTTGAAAGTAACTCTATACATGCCACTGTTTTTTTTCTAGTGTTCATGGTGTTTTCCTTTGATACAAACAGCAAAAAAATGTTAGTCGTCTTTGTGTAGTTATATTTCATTATTGTAACAACCTAGGGTATAGTTCTCTTATATATGGCATAACTAAATATAAAACTTTATATGCTATGTTATCTTAGCTTTAGGGGTCAAACAACTTTTGTGGCTCCATGTGAATTTTATTTGGTGGGAAAGGGGTCAAAATTCTGATGTTGAAGGTTGCAGACCCCTGGCCAATGTAGTGTGCTGACTGGGATGTTCTGATTTTAAAATGAAAAAACATTTACAACTCAACAACCACAAATGGAATTTTCCAACACGTGATAAACATAACAAAATGAAAGTAAAACTGTAAAAGAGCTATATATAGAGCTTTAGACTACAGACTGTGTGTCAGTTGAACATTTCTCTTTTAATGATCCCATGTAAATCCAAAAACAGCTGAAGACTTTTAAATTGGCAGTTTTTGCATGCATTGGTAAGAAAGTTTTTTATTTAAATAATTTCATTTTTAATTTTGTTTAGATGTGTATCTTACGGTGGCATTTGGCTGCCAACATACAAAAAATATTATTTGTTTTGTGTTTTAAAATAAAACAGGTATTGTTACAAACTGAACCTCTTAACATTTTTCTATGCCTTTGTGTTATTACCTGATACTTTTCTGTTTTAACAAGATACCAAAATATTGTGTTTTATATATTATATCACAAAGTCAGCACTTTGTCTTTTAGCGTGAAACTTGCATTTTTACAAACTCAGTGTAAGGGTTGTGTTATAACACAAAGTTGACACTTTTGTGTTTTAATGAGAAAGTTTCTCATAGTAACACAAATGTATCGTGTAAGAACATAAAAACATTCACGTTATAATGATAAATGTTTTGTGTTAAAACAGAAAAGTGAAAGTAGTCTTTTTCTGTGTGGTGGCAATATCTAAACAGTTGGAAAAAAAAGACAATCTTTAACATTTCTGTTTTTAGGTATTTAATCTGTTATTATTATTATTATTTAATGTTTTAAATAAACTGTGATATTTAAATTTTAACATTAAAATATTATTTAAACTTGAAGTTCTTTTAGTAATATTTATTATTTTTGAATATATCCATTTTTGGTGAAATTCAGTACAGTAAAAAAAACACATTAAAAAACTGAAAAGCATTAAATGTTGTTCACAAATTTACAAACTGCTGGCAAAAGTTGTCTTTATATATCCTGATTAACAGTAACAACACTTTACCCATTATTTTATACTTAAGCCATTGATTCTTTAGACTCAGTAGTGTACATTCCTAAGAAATGTACTACAATCTTGCCTCATCATTGTTCTCTTCTTCATAAACATGAAATCAATACACCTTATTTGATAAAAACGGTCTCAAACTACAGTGTCACTTATATCTAGTAAATCAACATTGGTAAATAATTTGTGAATTATACTTTATTATTGCAATTTTCAGATGTGCCAATTTGTCAGTTTTAAGAATATATGTCCACCCAACTCAAAATGTAAATAATCTCTTTATTGTGCTATGACAAATAATACCTTCTTCCTCACAAGGTTTTAATGTATTTTCTGCAGCTGAAATTATGCAGTCTCCTCAATGTTTTGTTGACATATCTAATGGTCAGCTCAAACTGAATGAGGAACTGGCCGAAACTCTTGCTAATCATGACAAGCCCATTCAAGTGGTCGGCATTGTAGGTAAGCACAAGACTGGCAAGTCTTACCTGATGTCCCAGTTTTTTGGCACAGACATGGGTTTTGAAGTTGATCACTCCATAAACCCCAAGACCAAAGGGATTTGGCTTTTCGCCAGAGAACACCCTGAGTACCCAGATATTATGCTGGTACTACTAGACACACAGGGACTGGATGATCCAAGTGAAGATCAGAAAATTGATGCCCAAATTCTGGCACTAACAACGCTGCTTTCCTCCGTTCTCCTGTACAACATAAAGGGATGTGTGAGCCGCAGCTCCCTGAAGGAGATCGAGTATCCTTTGTACTGTGTAATGAAAAACATGGGGAAAAAACTCTAACTGAAAATAAATTATCAGCATGCATAACTCACAAAGTATATGTTCTGAAATAAAAAAGAAAATTTAGTGTTGTTACAGATAATATACAAATTTACCAAGAGTTATAGTCTAGCACAATACATTTCCCTGTTAATAAGAGCTTTCTGTGTTCATCTTGTACATAAGTCGTACATGTTGTTAACCAAATACAGCCCACA
>JABJVR010008357.1:0-10716 GCA_025773905.1 Chitala chitala | reverse complement strand
CCCCCCCCCCCCCCCCCCCCCCCCCCCCCCCCCCCCCCCCCCCCCCCCCCCCCCCCCCCCCCCCCCCCCCCCAAACATGAACGCATGATTTATATACAGCCCAACTGAAGTTTCTTTGTGAAACTGAGCTTTTATTCTGCTCATGGGAGAACAATGTTGTGTAACGTCACTTTGTACATCAGAGAAGGGGGAAAAAAAAGAATAAAAAGTTTAAAGCACTGCCTGTCTTAACGCTGTCGATTTACGTGCTGTAACGAGAGCGCTTTAAACTGGACGGGGGCTTGCGTGCTCCTTGTGACATTGATCTGGAAACCATTAGATGAAATAATGCATGTTATCTGATCCGTCAGAACACAAGTTGCTCTTTCCTTTCCTCACAGAGGGGGGGGAAGAAGTAATATTTATAATCTTTTCAACAGCTGCCTGAATAAGAAAATAGGTAAAAAAAAAAATTAAAAAAAAAAATAGTTAGATTTCACAATCCCCAAGCAAAGACATAGAGGCCATTTTGTTTTGTGGACAGCAGTATCACTCTTCTGGTCTTGACTAAACTCCAGTGTGGCTGGCGCGTGTGAGTGCGGGTACCAGTTACTCTGTGTTTTTGCCCGTTTTGTCTCGACCGTGACTTGCCTGCTCATTAGGGCCTGGAGAGGTTGTGTTCACACAGCGTGCTGCCTTCTCCCTGTGTGTTACTGTGTGATTCTCCCAGTAGGTGCACTGTGGCTTTGTCATCTCCAGAGTGGAAAAGCCCACCTTTTCTCTCACACCTTTGTGAATAAGAATAAAGGAAGAAGCAGTATGTTCTGGAACCGCTGAGCCGTGGTCTGCGCGTCTCTCACGCGGCTCGGCCCACGCTAACGACTCTCTGTGTGATCCAGGTGTACGCATGCTGGATGGAGAGGTGACAGATGTGGTCGAGGCACAGTCCCTCAGCCTGAACCCCCAGCACATAGACATCTACAGCGCCAGCTGGGGCCCTGAGGATGATGGGAAGACTGTGGATGGACCCGCCAAGCTTGCCCGAGAGGCGTTCCTGCGTGGCGTCACAGAGGTCAGGCGCTGTTCTGTGTGGCACGCACACGCGCACACACACACTAACTGATTTCGTTACATTTACCAGTCTGATACTATTTTGTTTAAAGTCTGAGTGGTTTGGCAAACCAACATGCGAGGATGTGAAGTTATTTCACCAAAATTGTTAAGTATTTAAAAAAAGGAATTTTTAACAGCTGTTTGGTCTTTCCAAGATTTTCATGTGTGTGAAGGTAGAGAGGGTTTTAAGATCAGGTGGAAATCTCCCCTCACATGCTGGCTTTACAGAAAACACGATGCTAATCAGCAGAGCACAAATGCATCTCAGACCCATCTCCAAATATTCACAGAGCAGTTTTCTTATTTGCCCCCCCCCAGTCCAAACCCAAGCAGTTCTGCTGTGTTGACAACGGTGGTGAATTTTAATGCAGAGTAACGCGCTGACTTTAGGGCAGACTTGTGTTGCTGCTCCGAGGCTCTGTGGTGTAGAGGTTGGTGCTGTCCCAGACGGGGGGTGTGGGAGGAGTGCACTTCTAACACTGACACACCAAGCTAATTAAGCAATCTAAAACGGCTGCTTGGCATTAAGTTCTGGCCGTAATTAAAGCACGAGCCTTAGAAGTCTGAATATCAAACGTTTCTCACACCTGCATTAATTCAGGGGCTGGATGCTCGTATGAAAATTGGCTTCAGGAGAGAGTGTTTGGCATTCCCACAGACTGAGCTTTTAGGCTGTGTTTACTTCAAAAGTGTTCCTGCTGAAGTGGAGAGAAATGCACATCAGCTCTGTGAATACCCTGCAAAGAGGGCGGCGCACCGAGGCACTGCAGAAACTACAGGGGGCTTTCAGCCTTTCTCACTTCCACCTCTCAGCTCTTACACTCTCGAAGCATGCACACGGGCAGGTGTGTCGTGACACGCCAGGAGAGCCCCTTGTGTGTCAGCGTTCAACTACAATACAGACTTTTGGATCAGATCAAAGCTACTGCAAGCAGACATAGTGTTGATGTGAACAACAAGATTCAGCGGCAAAGTGTTTTTAAACAAATGCTTCCTATCCCTGTAGTGGGGGTGCAGACTCTGTGGTCCGTCCACAGGCCCTGAAGCCTGCTGGCTGCATCAGTGAACAAAAGGCGCCTGTTTGACGTGCTTTCGTGTTCGTTTGGTTTGGATTCCGCCATGTTCGCTTTGATAGCGTAAGGATAGGGTTACCCTGCTGTGCAGTACCAGGCTTTTGTTGTTTGTGGTATAAAAGCACACTGAGTTTGACCAGAGGCTGTATCTGTGTAGCAGGTGCAGAAGTGGAAAAATAATAGAATTATTTTAAAACTGTACAAGTGATACAGGATAGGCTTATGGTGCACAATTCCTAAAGTGAAACTGGAGAATTGCCTTGCTGGTTAGCTGTTCTTCTCTGTTGTACCATATAACAGAATATTAGGGCCTACATAAAGTCAACATCGTGACTTAAAACCTGCTTCAAAGAGAGCCAACGCCAGAGCAGGTGGTCCGTTGGACGTCCTTTTTACCTGTGTTCTGCCACCTGTGTAGGTGTTGTGGCGGTTGCTCATTGTGTGGCAGGGAGGTGGGGTTGGCTGAGTTTGGGACCTGTTTAGGCGGTGTTGCTTTCTTCCATGTGGGTGTCTCACAGTGCCCCCCCCCCCCATTGCTGCCCTCACAGGGTCGAGACGGCCTTGGCTCCATCTTCGTTTGGGCATCGGGAAACGGTGGGCGCATGAAGGACAGCTGCAACTGTGATGGCTACACTAACAGCATCTACACGCTATCCATCAGCAGCACGACGCAGAGCGGGAACGTACCATGGTACAGCGAGGCCTGCTCCTCCACCCTGGCCACCACCTACAGCAGTGGAAACGTCAATGAGAAGCAGATAGTGAGTGTGTCCGCCCAGGCCGTGCTGCCATTGACCAGACCGCCATATGTGCCGCTGTAACGAGACACACGCACTGAGTTGTATGGGGCTGTCTGGACACGAGGCCCACGCCGCGTCTGCACACGAGGCCCGCGCCAGGCTGTGGCACATCTGCTCTGGCCCGTGTGACCCAGAGACCCTACCTCCAGACTTTGATGCTCCACAGAAAACAGATGTTAAAGTCCCTTTGATGCTCACTTGGACCCAGTCCTTAACTGTACGAGCAGGGTGTGAAACCTACTCCAAAACACTAGGACTTGTTTCCAGGACAGATGTTGGTTCAGGGCCCCTCAGTTATTAAATAAACCCTTCAGCTGTGGTTTGAAAGACAGCTGCTGATGGGGCTGTACACCTCCCAAGACGGCCACGCTCAGATTTTCTAAATAATGCTCCTATTTTGCGGTTCTTGTTATGCATTTATTTAAAATATTCAGGTTCTGAATAAAATGCCCTTTTTGAAAAGTGTGAAAACTCTTTTGATATTTAGATTTACTCTGCCATTTTCATCTCCATATGTCTGCGTCTGACCCCCTGAATAGAATAGGAAGGTGCTTCCGTACCCAGTCAGATAAGCATGATGCTTCTGGCTCCTGTTCCATCAACAGACCAGCTGACATTTATATTGTAAATTGAGTGCTCCCCGTGTGCCAACTCTCGCTCTGCCTCTGGGACTGTGATTTGTGACGATGTGACAGTCCATCTATGCCACTCTAAAAAAAAAAATAATAAAAAATAAAAAAAATACGGCATTTAATTCTGGAGAAGGGAGAGCCTGAAATTCCATCTCCTCTCTGTGACACGCATCCCAGAGCTGCCACTCACGCTGCAGGCTTCTGCTCAGACATAAAGCTCCCTGTCCGCTTGGGGACGGACGCCCGTATGCATCCCAGTTGAGTCCTTTGTAGTGACTTTCCCCCGCCGGGACCACTGAGCCGCTCTGCTGTTGTCTTCCTCGTCCAGGTCACCACAGATCTCCGGCAGAAGTGCACGGACTCGCACACAGGAACCTCGGCGTCGGCACCACTGGCTGCTGGGATCATCGCTCTCGCACTGGAGGCCAAGTAAGCAAGTAGCACTCGTGTTTCCTGCGTCCGCTCCGTGTTGACAGTACACACACACAAACATGATTTGTTTTGACAAGCGCTGCGGACAGGTCATGTGTCAGTCACTGCTAACCGCGCGCTGCTCCACCCTTTAGTTTTGGACAGGCAGGTAAAATGCTGTTGAGCCGTGTGGTGATACAGACTCTAATTGTTGGCCATTAGACTGTGCAGCAGCAGCCTGTCTGTCCGTGTCAGGTCATGACGGAGCGCTGCACAGGCAATAGACACCGTGCCCCTAAACTCAGGCTGTCTCGTGTTGTTTAGTTTGGCGTGTGGCATGTGGACCAAAGTCTCCGTGCCCCAGTTCTGATTCTGTCGTCACTTTGTGCTTGCAGTAAGAACCTTACGTGGCGGGACATGCAGTACCTGGTGGTGAGAACATCACAGCCTGCTCACCTGTCCGCCAGCGATTGGAAGGTGAACGGCGTGGGCCGCCGAGGTATGGGACGCCAGCTCTGTGCCTCCTGTCCGGGTCACAGCCGTCTGTTATCGGTCCCGTGTCAGTGACCTGCGCCATCATGTTCCTGATGTGTGATTGGGTGTGTGATGTCATCGTATTCCCCTGTTCCCTGTACGCCAGTGAGCCACTCCTATGGCTACGGTCTGCTGGACGCCAGCGCGATGGTTGCCCTGGCTAGAAACTGGACCAACGTGGGTCCGCAGCGGAAGTGTGTTCTGTCCATGGTGTCAGAGCCGCGGTGAGTGTGTGCACATCCGTTACTGTGCGGCACAGCATTAGTTTTATTACTGTGCTGGTGCTAATGACCTGTGTGTAATAGTTAATGAAAAAATAACGTGCTTTGATGCATTCAGCAGCTTTGTGTGTCATCGCTCAGCACACGGCCTTTTGTTTTCATGGTTTTTATACTTTGGTTGTTGTTGTTCTTTTAATTGTAGAAATGTTTGATCTGCTGGTATTAGTGATTTGGTAAATCTGAGCTCAGAACAGCTCCAGAAAATATCGCCCACACCCCTCTGTGGGGACTCCAGATTGGCATTGGTTCTGTGGAGTAATGGCAAGATCAAAGCCCTGTGGACTGGAACCCAATTGCAATTTAGGCTGTTTGATATAAAAGTCATCGACATGGTGAGGAGGGGGAATCTGGTTGCTCGGGTAAAGTAATTAGTGCTCGACACCCTCCCCCCTACCCCCAAACCACCAATGGTGAATAAACTCCGGTGCTGTGTTGTAGAGCGTGAACATGACCTCGTCTGGTGTGGGCCCTTGTTCAGAGTCGGCGTCACGGCTTTTTAATGTCTTAGACAGGGTTTCACAGCAGGCCGCGCTGCGTCCCGTGCCATGTCGTACAGATATGCCGTTACATTCCTATCTACAATACAGAAGTCAAGTGGCCAATCACAGAATGGGAGGTGCTGGGGGCTCTTTATTCCACCCTCCCCACACTTGTTATGAGTGAGCAGAAGGTGGGGACGCAGAATCCTCTGCAGTTTTGTTGAAGACGCACGTGGAGGCGGTTACGTGCACCAGTACATTTCGGTGCACGCTGCATAACTCGCGAGCACAGACCCAGCCCAGCAAGCTCGTTAAACACTTTCTCGAGTAAAACAGAAACGTAACGCCATGGTAGACCTGGTAGGGTGCCACGTATCCTGCAGCTTGGACTGGGCCCGAAGTTCACTGCTGGAGAAAATGGCTCAGACTTATTCAGTAAATGTTCCCCATTTGAACTATTATTAACACTTTCTTTTTTTCAATGACGAGGGGTGGCGGTCCGGGGTGGGTGGAAGGGACACTGTTACACACGTGAGACGGAGCCAGTTGTGATCCCTAATGATTGGTTAATTGGTGGGTATGTTGATTGGTTCATTAGTGCTTTGGCTGGCGGGTTGGCGGCTTGGTTGGCAAGCTGTCTGGTTGCCTGTCTGGTTGCCTGGCTGGTTCGCTAATTGGTTAGTTTGTCTTTCCCTTGCAGGAACATCGGTAGCCACCTGGTGGTCACCCAGAGCGTGGACGCGTGTTTCGGGAGGTCCGACTACGTGAGCTCCCTGGAGCACGTCCAAGCTCAGCTCACGCTCTCCTACAACAAGCGCGGGAACCTGGCCGTCTATCTGACGAGTCCCATGGGCACACGCTCCACCCTGCTGGCTCCCAGGTGAGTGTGAGTGTGAGTGTGAGTGTGAGTGTGAGTGTGAGTGTGAGTGTGAGTGTGTGTGTGTGTGTGAGTGTGAGTGTGAGTGTGTGTGTGAGTGTGAGTGTGAGTGTGTGTGTGTGTGTGTGTGTGTGTGCCCGTCTGTATAACGGTATTGTGGGAAGGACACATTCCTCCTGTCTGTGATCAGACAAAGGCAGAAGTCGGGGAGGGGTGGAGCTAGACACGCTCACTCGTGCTTTAGGTACTTGGTGCTTAATCGTTCGTATTTCAGATGATTACCTGTTTGTCTTGTCATGCAGTGTAAGCACCATAATTTGTATTTTTTTATGAGCACAATACAAAAGTGACAGTTAATCCGGGATCGTAATCATCTGATTTCCATGTAAATCTTTTATAGTCATCGCATTTCATCAAGCGATTAAAGACACGATGTTCAGGAAGACTTGTGTGATTGTTGTGCTAACGATGGTGCTGTCATTAGTAATTAGCATCTCCTGCATCTCCGTTCACTTCACGACGTGCATTTGGTTGAGCGGAGCAGTGGCTGTTTTACATGCGACTCGGCGTGCCAGCGTGCAGCTCACATGCAGCCTCGTGTCTATCGCTGCAGCTGCGTTTCCCTCGCTTCTTTGTTTCTGCTCTGCCTCTATGCAGCGTGCGGTTTCAGTAATGTTGTAAACATGTTTACACACTGTATAAATAACGTTGGAATGGCATTCTACTGATTATGTCCTGTGCTGGGGGGGAATTTCATCTCACTCTCGTCTTTCAGAGTGCACTGGTTGCTTACACAACTTGGCCAGTTAATTTGTCCTTACGTGTGAGTGTGTACGGTCTTCGGAAGTGTGTTTCCTGACCTGTGTGCTTTGTGCGTCTCTGATTGCTTATAATGGAAGTGAGTGCCACAGTACAACTTAAATTAATTATCCTACAATGCCAGGTGTGTGTGTTGGTGCCATGAATTCAGCTAAATTCTCTCCCTTTCCTCTTGCTCCTGCAGACCCCACGATTACTCCTCTGAAGGTTTTAACGATTGGGCCTTCATGACCACACACTCGTGGGACGAGGACCCACGGGGAGAATGGACCCTGGAGTTCGAGAATGTTGCTGGAGCCACTGACTATGGTAACGTGGTCCGAGAGGGGCGGTGAGGCAGGGGGTCCAGAGGAGACGGGTCGGTGGCAGTACCAGCTGCGTTTCTGTACTCCTCACTGGACAGTGAAGGAGCACCGTGAGGAAGTCCAGAAGACGAAATTCTTGTTCTGCTTCAGAAACCGTTCAATACCAGCAAAATTTTATTTCTCAGTCACCTGTCGAGAGGCAACCAGTCAAAGGCCATGCCGGAGGGTAAAGTCCACGCAGAGGCATGTCCTTACAGCTCGGCCACACCGCGCTGATCCGCATGTGACACCCCCCGTCTAATCAGGATGCTGCTGGGTGGACACCATGCAGGATGTGTGAAAATTGAAAATGACCTGTTTATTTTATCTTAAACATCGTTTTTTTCTCGTCTCGCCCATTTGCTCCACAGTTAGAATGTTTCTCTTGGGCAGCACAGTGGTCATCTCTAAAGCACCTTCTGAGAGATCAAACGTCAGCACTAACCTTGCACTTTGCTTGATGGACTCACTTTTTGTCTTCCTTTAGGGAGTAACTTAATTCTTTGAAACTTAATTACATTGCTTTCTCTGTAAGTCTTTAAATCCTCCTTCAAGTGACTCTTTCCACCTCACTGATTTGTGTAAGGGCTTGTGGCAGACATATTAATTACCTTTGCCCTCTGTCCCTCAGGCACGCTGTCTCACTTCACCCTGATCCTGTATGGCACTGGCCCAGACTCTGTTGACCTCTCTGAATCTGACCTCACCCAGTCCTCCAATGGCAGCTGCAAGACTTTTGACCCCAATCAGATGTGCATTGGTGAGTATGAAAGGTCGTGTGTCAGTAGTGCCAGTTGAAGGTATGATGACATATGAAACACTGATGACGCAAATCTACAAGCATGGTGTTTACATATGCACTGGTTGGAGTTTTTTTGTGTGTTCATAGAGCAATACAGGAAGCTCAGTCACCGAACCTGCTGTTTTTGCCCTGGGCAGTGTGTCCGAGGCGTGGCAGAGGGAGTTCGGTCAACTGAGCCGTGTTTTTGCCCTGGGCAGTGTGTCCGAGGCGTGGCAGAAGGAGTTCGGTCAACTGAGCCGTGTTTTTGCCCTGGGCAATGTGTCCGAGGCGTGGCAGAGGGAGTTCGGTCAACTGAGCTGTGTTTTTTCCCTGGGCAGTGTGTCCGAGGCGTGGCAGACCTCCTTTCTCTTTGCTGTTCCTTTTTGGTGCCTCAGTTCACAGATGTTGGGGGTTTGGGTTGGTGCTATATAGTGCTGCTCAGTGTCAGGCCTGATTTGTTCATGCTTCTTAGCAGTAAATGTTCTCCGTGTGAGGGGCTCATGGCTGCAGGAGCGTAACGGCCCACACGCAGACCGCCCGGCTCATGGCTGTAGGAGCGTAACGGCCCACACGCAGACCGCCCGGCTCATGGCTGTAAGAGCGTAACGCCCCACACGCAGACCGCCCGGCTCATGGCTGTAGGAACGTAACGCCCCACACGCAGACCACCCGGCTCATGGCTCTAAGAGCGTAACTCCTCACACACAGACCGCCCGGCTCATGGCTGTAAGGGCACACGTTCTGTAACACACTGCGTTCAGACAGACCATCTACACGTCTACCTGGTGTTTCACTTAACAAAACAGCACAGGAGGGTGTGTTTCTGCAGCACACACCAAGGGGCTGTATAGTGGACTGGGAAAGCAGGCTACAAGGCAGACTGGCCTGGCACTCATAATGAGGGGCAGACCTTTCTGTGCTCTGCGCTGTGCCACCTCAGAGCTGACCGATCGCCATGCGGGGCCTCAGGTGGGCTGTTCGGCTTGACCCACATTAGTCAGCCGCAGCTGCTAAGAGCTCCGCTGGGGAGACCGCTCTCCAAGACCCGACCCCCAGCGCTCTCTAAGCTGCTGAGACAGATGCCAAAGCCGTAAAGTTAAAGCTGGCAGGGACATCAGTCACACAGTGAGGGGGGGTTTGCAGAGGGTATTCGGGGTGCTGTTTAATCGCTGACACAGCACCTTATGTCTTTTCAAGCAGGTTAAAACTGCAGTAAAAATGTGTCTGACTGACATCTGGCTGTTGGCGCAGTTGGCAGAGCCGGCGTCTGCGGTGGGTACATGTGCTTTGGCACAGCTTCAGTAGATCGGTGCTGTAATGCGTGCTGACGGTGAACCAGACACAGCGGCTAACGGAGATGATGTGGGGCTCTGAGTGGTAGTGCTGCTTCTCACTCAGTCTTATGCTGAGGCTGTGTAAGGCCACAGCACATGGTGACCTCACACTCAGTCTTATGCTGAGGGTGTGTAAGGCCAAAGCACATGGTGACCTCACACTCAGTCTTATGCTGAGGGTGTGTAAGGCCAAAGCACATGGTGACCTCACACTTAGTCTTATGCTGAGGGTGTGTAAGGCCAAAGCACATGGTGACCTCACACTCAGTCTTATGCTGAGGGTGTGTAAGGCCGCAGCACATGGTGACCTCACACTTAGTCTTATGCTGAGGGTGTGTAAGGCCAAAGCACATGGTGACCTCACACTTAGTCTTATGCTGAGGGTGTGTGTAAGGCCAAAGCACATGGTGACCTCACACTCAGTCTTATGCTGAGGGTGTGTGTAAGTGGGTGTGGCTGAAGCACATGGTGACCTCACACTCAGTCTTATGCTGAGGGTGTGTGTAAGTGGGTGTGGTCGAAGCACATGGTGACCTCACACTCAGTCTTATGCTGAGGGTGTGTGTAAGTGGGTGTGGCCAAAGCACACGGTGACCTCACACTCAGTCTTATGCTGAGGGTGTGTGTAAGTGGGTGTGGCCAAAGCACACGGTGACCACACTCTGGGCACCTTGATATGACCCACACAGACTGCTCACCTGTTGGCAGAAGACCAATTTTGCGCTCATGTTTAACTTGTGTTAAACCTGCTCCGAACAGTAATATGAATAATTCCTGAAAGCCCTGCTTGGTACTGGCCAGTGCTTCCACGCTGTTCTGGTGTGAGAGGCTGTCCCAGGGCGGGGATGCCTCTTCTCCTCTGATCCCTAACGCATCATCTGCCAGTACCCAGTACCCATCACGGCAGTAACGTGATTACATCCTTCAATGTTAAGACATTTTATCCAAGGTCAGCTGCCAGTGTACCTGGAGAGAACCGGGGACACTCTTTTTGCTTTGAATACAAACGCTTGTGAAATGGGAAATCAGATGAGTGTTTTGGTCTGAGAGGTGTGTGTGTGTGTGTGTGTGTGTGTGTGTGTGTGTGTGTGTGGTGAATTTAATTCTTTCCCCTGATGTCATCCTCTTCGCCTTGTATAGTCATTTTAGTTGTTTCTGTTCATCTTCCTGTTTGCTGTGTCACTAGGCGGGGGGGGGGGGGGGGGGGGGGGGGGGGGGGGGGGGGGGGGGGGGGGGGGGGGGGGGGGGGGGGGGGGGGG
>JABJVR010008356.1:0-10716 GCA_025773905.1 Chitala chitala | reverse complement strand
TACAGTAGCGCTGTTTGTCACTCCGACTCTGACTGTGGGCCGGCAGTCGGCGCCGGGCAGTTAGAATGTTACAGTAGAGCAATTTGTTACTTCGACTCTGACTGTGGGCCGGCAGCCGGCGCCGGGCAGTTACAATGTTACAGTAGCGCTGTCTGTCACTCCGACTCTGACTGGGCCAGCAGTCGGCGCCAGGCAGTTAGAATGTTACAGTAGCCTGTTTGTCACTCCGACTCTGACTGTGGGCCGGCAGTCGTTTTAGTTTTGCCTATAAATGGTGTACACCATCTATTTTCCCAAAGGCTAACATCATTTGTTTTGCTGAAAGAGTAAGAGATTGTTTATGGTGTTCAGTGCAGCTGGGTGTCTTTGTCCCTGTCAGTGCTCTCAAACTCATTGCAGTGCTGTTATTGGCAGTTTTACTGACAGAGTTGTTTTACTTTTAGTTCTTTTTTTGCTTAATATGCAACTTTAGCTAAGTAACTTGTAACCTAGTGTGGAGGTGTTATTTTCTGTCCATATCATCTGCATTTTACCCATCTGTGATGGCCACATGTGTAGCCACAGAACTCTGAAACCCTTATGTGTTTGTGTTTTTGTATTTTTGGTTTATTGGAGTTGTATTGGGTTTTGTATCTTCAGTGTTTTTGTTTTAAATTCAGTTGTCAGTGCTAAGGCCTTAGTTCAATTAGTTAATTAGCCTTTCTGAAACATGTTAAGTGTCTGCTATAGTGGGGGGGATTATTGTTATTTTGTTGGGATATTTTCTTTATATTTTGGATTTATATTTAGTTTTGGGTATTTTGGCTTTTGATCAATGTTTGATTTTTATTAAATTGATATTGATTGTTTTGATTTATTTAGTTTGTAAATACTTGATGTAATTGTTTGTCACCCATTTATTTTTGTAATGGGTTGATCAGCCATTATATAAGTGGTTTTCTGTTTGTATTGGAGGAGGGGTTTGTTCTTTTCTGTCTGCCATGGTAGGGAGTTATGTTAATCTGTTTTGGTGATATTATTATTATTATTATTATTATATATCTATCCATCCATTTTGGTAGAATAAAATTTTTTTTCTAAAAAAGAAATTGGTATTCCTCTTGCTTGGCAGCTTGGTCCCTCACACCATCAAGAATAAGAATTAAGATATTCACACATATGTTACTCTTTTGAGAACTAGATTGGGCTATTCAGCCCAAACTACTAAAAGCACAGGATTTTAGTTTGTCTGTTTTATATTAATGTGTGGTTCCAGTCATCATTCCTTCGTAGAATGTTAGCGCACTGCATAAAGGTCACCTGGACACAGTGAAGATGACAGGCCTTGCTCGAGGCTACATATGGTGGCCAGGCATGGACAAACAAATTGAGGACCTCACTAAGGCCTATTCTGGCTACCAGAAGGTCCTAATTCCATGGTCCTGATTGTAGTTGACAGGATTTGTACTGGGTCCGTTCCTCTTCTCACTCCCACAATCTCCCTGGGATCAGTTATCAGCTCACATGGCTTCTCTTACCATTGCTATGCTCATGACACCCAACTGTTCCTGTCCTACACACCCTCAGTCACAGATGTTTCTACCAAGTTTGCCTCTTGTCTTGCAGATATCTTGAGATGGATGGATGATCATCACCTGCAGCTGAACCTCTCCAAAACTGAGCTGCTGATCCTCCCGGCCAAGAACTCCATTCCCCGTGAGCTGTCTCTGAAATTTGGCACATCAACTATAACCTCTACCACATCGGTGATGAACCTTGGACTGGTGATGGACAGCACCCTGATGTTCTCCAACCACATCACCACAGTCTCTAGGGCTTGCAGGTTTGCCCTCTACAACATCAGGAAGATCAGACCATGTCTCACAGAACATTCTACTCAGCTTCTGGTCCAAGCATTGGTCATTTCAAGATTGGCCTACTGCAATTCACTCCTGGCTGGCCTCCCAGCCTCTGTTATGTATCCTCTCCAGAGGATCCAGAATGCAGTGGCACATCTCATCTTCAACGTTCCTAAATGTACACGTCACTTCCCTGCTTGTCTCACTACATTGGCTTCCGGTCCAGGCACGCATCATATGCAAGACCCTGATGATGACCTACGAGGCCATCATTGGGGCTGCTCCAGGCTACCTGCGGTCCCGAGTCAAGAACTATGTCCCTTCCCATTTTCTGTGGTCTGCCAATGGGAAAATACTGGTTTCACCCATCCTAAAACCTGGTAAACCCAGGCTCTTCTCTTCTCTGGCGTCTATATGTTGGAATGAACTTCCTCTTGCTTTGAGGGCTTCGCCACTGTCCACATTCCGCAAGCAACTAAAGACAAGTTTTCAGGGAGCACTTTAGGACTTAAAACATGAAATCTCTGCATATATGCTTTTATTCACTCAGTTGCGGCAATGTAGTTGACTGTTTCTCTAAATTAATTAAATTAAATTAAATGTTTCTCTAGTTAATTTAGTTTCAGTTTCTCTAGTTATTTCAGACTTACTGTCTATTTGTTTATGCTTTACTTGAATGACGTTGTGACAATTGCCAGACCTAATCAGGTGCACTTTGATAATAGGACAGCACTTACTGTCAGTTAGATTCTCTGATACTGTCTGGCCTCATATGTGACATGCATGTGTACTACTGCTCATTGTAAGTCACTTTGGACAAAGGCGTCTCCTACATGAATAAAATGTAAATGTAAAATGTAAGTCGTTAGAATGACATTAGTAACATTGACAAAACTGTTGCTTTATAACAGTGTGTACTGCAGTAAATTGTAGAGGTTGAATGTGAAAATAAAAGTAGTTATGGAATTGAGAGAATAAGGAAAATTTTGAATAGCCTCCATCTCCATGTGCCAATTTAATTTTCAGTGTAAATCGTGAACATGCACAATACAATAGACTTAATTACCATTGAATTTACTCTATAACACAGCAAGGTGCACGAGAAAAAAAAAAAGAGTTGGATTCTGAATTATTTCTAATGTAGTAGGTAGCCAAAGTGTTTGACGATGAGATCACGGGGTCATTTATGTGTAGTACAGTCCATATCAGCCAGGCAGTGTGACATTACTGTCCATGAATGAGAAGACACAACATCACAGGTAGGGAAATGCGCTTTATGTGCTTTATAAAAAACACATCACATAAATAACAGTAACAAGTCAATAAAATACAAACAGAAATTTAAATAGTAACAATAAATGTCTTATAGTAAATATTATTTTATAATATTATTATGAGCTGTCTTCTCCTCTACTCGGACAATTTGTAAACATAAGAACTACTCCATCCCCACGTACAGGGGGTGCAGGACGAGGGGACTGCATTGTTCCACTCAAGAAAAGGACATTCGGTCAGTTGTCATTCTCCGTTGTAAACCCTTTACAATGTAAAATTCATCTTAAAAAATAAACAATACATAACACTATAGAAACAGTCACTGTATATATAAATAACACATTTCTGATGGACGCTGTGCTAAACATTCCCATCATAACTGTGTACCCGTTTACAAAATAACTTCCTGAACCATATCCAGTAAAGGGAAATTATTAAAACCCAGTAGCAAACATAGGCCACACATCCAAAAATCAAGTATTTGGCCTCAAGTAGTTTCTTATTTGATGTCCATGGCTGAGTGGCCTCACGGTAGATGTTGTAGAACAGTCCACCCAGCAAGAGAGTTGCCCACACTGACAGAGGGACAACCGGCATGTAATTACCCACTATTTTGCGTCTGCCAGAGGTACCCCAGCTGCTTTTGTTCATAGTAATAATGGCAAAGTATTTGGCAGGGAGGAGGCTTGTCATGTATAGCACAGAGTAAAGAGACATGAAGATCATGGCTATGTTTCCTCGCAGAAGACAGGCGAAGGCAGCCTTAACCAGACCAATAATCTGAATGCAGCAGAGGACCCACAGAATGTTCCATAAGCTTCCAGTCCAGAACAGCTTAATAACAGTTGCAGTGACAAAGAAAGGGAAAACCCCAGAGACAACAGACTCATAGGTCATCCACAGGCTGTGTCTGTGCCACCACATGGCATTGTAGAGCCATTCACGGAAGTAGGACTTGGTCCAACGAGTCTGTTGGTTCAGCCAACGTAAGAACAGGGCTGGAGTCTCTGTGTAACACTTGGATCGAGCGGTGTACCTAAAAAGTGAGGCCAGATACTGGGCTGATTCACATCATCAGACAAGGTCACACCAAAATGACTGTCTTGTTACCAAGGCATTCGTTACCATGTTAGGTGACCCAACCCTAGTGACCTAGTGGCTCCACTGATACATGTTAGTGCTCTGTAGTTTCCTCAGTTTATTGTGATCATGAATAAGATGTGTGGCTGCTGGGTTCTACAAAACATGATACTTACTTCGTAGCATAACCCAAGCTCAACATACGGTTGGTTAGATGCCGATCGTCCCCAAAGGTGCAGTGAGTGCCCAGAAACTTCTGGTTGTACCAAGATTCCAAAAACTGCTGAAGAAGATCGTTTCTGTAGAGTCCTGAGCCAGCCAAGAAGAAACATTTAATAGGATTGAGAAGATTCTTAAAATGCCTTGAATTGTTTACTGGTTGTAAATGCTAACACGCACATAACCCCATTAGTTTTCCATGTGTTTTATGTTCTTACCTAGGGGCCCACTGATGCAGGACACACAGTTGAAAAATGACTGACAAGCTCTTTCAACATTGAAAGCCATCCAGTATCTGAGACTGCTCATGAAACTGATGAAAGAGTCTCTGCAGTTGAGGATCAACACATGTCCACCAACTGCTCCATATTTGGGGTTGCACTCCAACACCTTGCACAGCTCCACTGTGGCCAGAGGATCTAATTTAGTGTCAGAGTCACACACCTAACCAAAAGAGATAAAAATGGAAACGATGACAAATGGACAATCATGAGCATTATTCACTGTTCAAAATTCAATTAAACTAAATAGTCAGTGAGTACACAAAGGTGAAGACAAAGCTCTGAACATTCTGTTTTTTAATAGATGGACACAGAGCACATTTCTTTCTACTATCATTATTCTCATTAGAATTCACTGAAAAAGTGCAGGCAAGTTACACAAATAACATTCCTGAATTAACATTAATTATATGTCAACAGTTGTGAAGATAACAATCTATGACCACGTTTTTAAAAAGGATGCGATTCAAAGCCCATCTCACCTGCACGTAGTCCACTGATGTCCCCAATGCTTTAAAGGCCGTGTACATCACCTCCCTTTTGCCGCCCCATTTTTGCATGATGCACACACACCTCTTGCTCGCGATCAGATTTTCCACCTCAGATCTCTGAGGGTCTTCCTGACCCACTGCTCCAGTATTTTGTGACGTGCCCTCGCTGTAGTACGGTTGAGTCTGCCATGTGTGATAATTGTTTTCCCACACATAGCAACCAGGATCCTGGTCAGCAAAAACCTCCATAAACATCTCCATCATGTAGTAGTCATCTTCTGAGTTGCCATCCACAACCATGATAATCTTCAGCAGCTCACGAGGGTAGTGGATGGCATGCACAGAATTAAGGCATTCTCTCATGTAAGCAGGGTCTTCCTGGTAGGCAGAGATGGTTAGGGCAATTGTCTTCGTGTAGCTGCAAGGTTCGTGTCGAGCTGCCATCAGTCGGTGTTCCACAAAAGCAAAGAAGCTCTGAAGCAGGACATGCAGTCCCAGCAGAAGGCCATAGAAGCCAAAGGAAATGAGGTAGTACGCTGAGCTGGCCAAGGTGAAGCCCTTTACGTAAGCCCATATCATCACACCGAGAACCAGAAGAGCAAAGAGCAGCGTGACCACTGCTCGGATCACTAACAGTGTTGCTCGAAGTACTGGATTCAGTTTCATTTCACTGCAAAAAAATTTTAAATATTATTAGAGCATAATTTTGCTGTCTACTGATCACAGACACGAGAACTAGAAGGACAGGCATACAGAGGATAATCCTGGAAAGACTAAGTATAGCAGAAAGATTAATGTGTTTTGATATGTCAGATCCCAAAGGTTTGTTTCACTTTTGATCGTCGATCTAACAATATCGGCAAAGCAAAGGCAAAACAGTCATTAGTCTTGTTACTTTGCTCTACCAGACCCTATAGATGCTCTCATTTGTAATATCAGCAATGCTACTATTACACAAATTAATGAAACACTAAGCACTTCATTGCTATTAATAGTATTGATACAAAATAAATTATACATACTGTTTGTAATAAAATCACATTAATCCCTATATGAATACCGCAGAAGTAATGACACATATTAATTACTAATAATTTCACATCCTTTTCCTACAAGTTAATATCGAAAGATATATTAACCAATTACTAGTACGACGATTTTGTTATGTTGTGTTATTTATGTATTTATATTAATTTATGAATGAATGAATAATTTAACGGCCAGTTCCATCTGCTCTTCAGACGGTAATTTCAGCTGTATTCCTTTAAACCGTAGTCTGTAATTTGAATTAATACCTCGCACACATAATATAAATGTCAGAGAAACTTTTCAAGTTTATCTCATTTCTTTTTTGATAAAATATTTCGTTTTTATTTGCCAACAAAGGGTCCAGTTCATTTCGTTCACATCTCAGAAAAGGATTTAAATTATTTTAATGTACTTGTTTTGTATCCTAACGAAATGTAAAGCGCAGGTGCCCAACCACGACAGGGAACCAGAGACTTCTCCATCTGAAGCGCATTTCTAAACTAACCATGTTTCTTCCTTTACATCCAGAGGCCAATCGGTTTATATATGTAACTGCGTAGTTATCAGTGGACAATTATCACTTGAAATTACTTGAATAATTTTCCTGCGTTTGCATAGCTGTGGGGAATGGTAACAAAATTTAAGTGACGGATAATAGCGTGATATGAAAGTGTTGATCCAGTCGTTGCTGTTTTATATTTGTTTTGAAAAAAATCGTCTCTTACAATTTATGTTAATGAAGCAGTTCTCTTTGAGGACCGAGCCACTGTCTAACGTTCATCAGTTCACTCGCATGTCAGATCCCGGGACCATCGGACATAACTGAACAGCATTACGAGTTTTCTTAATATTCTATTTGAGTGCCAGTACGTATCATAACCTACTAATATTTTTTGTAAATTTGTAGTAATATTACCACTACTGCCCTCTGTTTCTACGAATTAATAAGAAATTTTAAAATGCCAAGTAAAACAACGTTTACATATATCTGTTAACCAAATTATTCAACAAAATGGTTTATATGAACAAATATTTATGCAAACGGAAATCATATTTCTAAAATAATTTTAAGGAATCCGTACCTAATTATCAGTATTCTCAGTGTCCGGTACAGTGCCGATTTTGCGTGTCTTTTTCTTCTTCCTAATTTAGCGGTTCTGACAGATGTTTCTTGGTCAAGCTACTTATAAATACAGGAAACACCCACAGCGCTGCTTCACGCGCCCTGACGCTGCATTGGTGACCTTTGCGCACAATAATTTTCAGGTTTTTCTCATACAGTACAAAGATGGGAATGTGGTGGACTGGCAAATTAAAACTGCTGTAAGTGTTGGTATGTGTGCAATAACTAGGCGCCCTGCCTATAGCGTACCCTGCCTTGTGCCCTAGGATACCTGGTATAGGCTCCCGGCCACCCGTGGCTCTGCAAAGCATCAGTGCTTGAATAATGGCGGGATGGATTAGTTATATTATTTAAACATATATTCTCAGTGCTTACCGGAGGCTACAGGTGCATCCAGGCTCTACCCAAAGACCTGCGGTATTTATATATATAAGCCATACTCAACGATTTGTGGCAGCGCTATAGTGAGATTATTACAGTGTTAGTGAGATTTAGGGAGATGTGGTGTCCGACCGGAGGGGGGCTGGGCGTTGTGGCATTGGGTAGACTACAGTTCCAGTCCAGGGGCGGGCGGCGGTGTTGAAGGTGGTAGTAGGGGCTACGGTTGTAGTCCCTGGGGGGGGGGGGTGGCGGAGCTGAAGCTGGTTGTTTGCATGAGAAATCGGAGGTATGGCGTGAGAGCGTGTGAAGACAGGCAAATGCATGTGTCTCACGCTCAATGCGTGAGACACACACATTTGCTAATGTACAGCACAGTGCTACCACAGTTTCTAATGTACAGCACAGTGCTAGCGCTGCTTGCTAATGTAGAGCACAGTGCTAATGTAGGGCACAGTGCTAACACTGTTTACTAATGTTGACCACAGTGCTAGCGCTGCTTGCTAATGTTGAGCACAGTGCTACTGCTGTTTACTAATGTTAAGCACAGTGCTAGCGCTGCTTGCTAATGTTGAGCACAGTGCTACTGCTGTTTACTAATGTTAAGCACAGTGCTAGCGCTGCTTGCTAATGTTGAGCACAGTGCTACTACTGTTTACTAATGTAGAGCACAGTGCTAGCGCTGCTTGCTAATGTTGTGCACAGTGCTAGCGCTGCTTGCTAATGTTGAGCACAGTGCTAACTCTGCTTGCTAATGTAGAGCACAGTGCTACTGGTATTTACTAATGTTGTGCACAGTGCTAGCGCTGCTTGCTAATGTAGAGCACAGTGCTACTGCTTCTTGCTAATGTAGAGCACAGTGCTAATGATGCTTGCTAATGTAGAGCACAGTGCTAATGATGCTTGCTAATGTAGAGCACAGTGCTAGTGCTGCTTGCTAATGTAGAGCACAGTGCTACCACAGTTTGCTATTGTAGAGTAGTTTCAGCATCTTGTTTTGTCCCTCAGCAATTTACATCATGGGCTCCTAACGAAAACGAATAACTAAAAACGGGAATAACTTAACGAAGGAACAAGTCAAAACAAGGATACTGCTTGCTTGAGCAAAATCTCTTGGCTCAAAAATGCAGAGCAAGACAAGCAAGAACGAGAAGAAGAAAAAAAAGAACTGAAGAGCTGGAAAGAGCAGCATGTCACCCCCACACTCATCCAGCACCTTCCACAGGAAGTCCTGGGGGATACTGTCACACTCTTATGATCTCTCAAAAATTCTAACAATAAAGAGCTAATCCTTTGTTCCACAGGCAGAACAAAAATTTATATTGCTCTTTTTCAAATTTGAGGTTATATGACTGGCTATTGTCAATATCCACTTCCTATGGGGTTTACTACACTGGCTGAGTAGCGTGATCCCTTGACAGTTGCAGTACTCCTTCTGGTCCCCCTTTTTAAAAGTGGAGTCCACCACTCCTGTCTGCTGTGCCCCTGGGCACTATGTCTGTTAGCCATGTATTCTTTAGTATCTCTGAGCAAATCCCATCCAACCTTTGTGTCTCGCCATCTTAAAGTTTATTGGCTATCTCAATAATAATGTAAGACTTGTGCACTTTGTCACTTTTATTCTGTCAGTTATTTTTTATTCTTTTCTTCATACTTTTACACTTTTTATTGCTTTTTAATCCTTACCAACTTCTGCACTCTGTAGATGTGAGCAACCCTGATTTTGTTGCACATGCTTGTTTAATGACAATAAAGTTCTATTCTATTCTATTCTATGGCCTCTGCAAGGGCAGTGACCCTCCTAAATGTTCAAGTTGTGTCATTCCTAAAGGTTATGTCAGCTGGGTTCAGAAGCTCCTCAAAGTATTCTTATCACCATTTCACTATTGCCTCAGTTGAGGTGAGCAGTTTCTCACCCCTGCTAAGCACAGCATGGAGGTAACCCTTGTTTGGAATGAATATGTGGGGTCTCGGGATGATAAATCAAGACACAAACCTTTTATGGATATTGAACCCTCATTTATGTCCTGTGTTTCTTTGAATATGTTTCGGTTTCCCTGTTTCACTGAGCTGAATCAGCAATTTGGAAAACAAGTCCACAGGCCTTTGGCTCCCTCTCTTGATTGACTGTAGATACTGCACTTCATGCTGGAAATAAAAACTTTGCATAATCATATGAAAGGTTTAAAGAACTTTATTGTCATGTACAGATGTACGGACATTCATCTGCATTGAAATTTTTGTTCGGATCTCCCAATTACAAAGCCAATCAAAATAAACAGTCATACACCGATATTCACAGAATGAACTACAATAGAACTAAGAACAGAACTAAGAACAATAGAAGTGGGAACAAATACACATTTGCTAAGTACAGCAACGATAAAACTGTAAAAATAAAGAGAATGTAAACCTCTTAGACGTGTATAGAGAAAGGACAGAACAACATCATTCCTAGCAGCACATGTCATGTGTCTGTGTGGTGAGACTAAATTACTAAGGATTCATGTTTGATGGCAGCAGCCTGGTTGTCTGTAGTTTAATCTTTCTGCTATACTGTGCTGCTTTAGACATTTTGGTGAAAATATCATGCATGTCAGAACAGAGTCACTGACCTTATCATGCCGAGTCATGCTTCATTTTTACCTGGTTTTGTTTTACTTTTTAATTTTTTTTTACTTTTTAAAATAAATTATAAGGTTTAAGTTTTTTTATTACATTTTTATGTTAATGTCTTGTGCTTGTTATTGTGTTACTGTCACTGTTTGTGTATTATTGTGAAGCACTTGGGACAACTTGGTTGTGGTAAATGTTATATATTGCTAGGCTGAGCCATTTTGTCTTCTTACTGCAGAAGATACTGAGAAAATTGTGCATACTTTTTTGTATAGTTGGTTATTAAAACTTTGCAGCACATCCAAAATGCAGCTGCTAGAATTATCACTAGAAGCAGAAAGTACGACCATATAAGCTCTGTACTGTCATCACTCCACTGGCTCCCT
>JABJVR010008354.1:0-10717 GCA_025773905.1 Chitala chitala | reverse complement strand
TCTGTAAAGCGCTTTGAGGCATGCTGTTGTGAAAGGCGCTATATAAAAATAAATTGAATTGAATTGAATTGAATTGATCACCTCTGTCAGATACATCTCCAAAGAATTAGCAACATGTCATCAAGGGCAGGAGCAAACTTATTCACTGTCTCTCCATCACTGGCCTAGAGGTTCTTCATGATGCTCTCAGGCTTGCTTGCAGTAACACATGGGATTGGCTTGGAATTTTCTTCACATCCATGAATGTCTAAACTCCACCCTACTTAACTATGCTCATAGACCAGTAAATAACAAATAATTTAAAATGAGCACCTCCTGAAATATTTCACAAAGAGAAACATACCATAAACCGTTCCATTTTGTGCAGGCAGATTGGTTATGAAGGTCTTAAAAACTGGAACAGAACCAAAAATAAATAAGTCAGCAGCAACAGGCTTGAATTTTAGTGTTGACAATATAATTAAGAGCTGTGATATACATCAGTGTCGTGTTGCTTGTTATATTGCTAACACTCACAGTCTGGCTTTATTCCTCTGCTCCAGAAAACACACAGTTGGAGTTAATGAAGACAACATGCAGGGTGCAGTACAGGAAGACATTTTGGGAGAATGTAACAAAAAAGCTGCAGTTATTTTCCATTTTCTGAAAGATTCAAAACTTTAACAGCCATGAATCTTCTTGTGTGTGGGAAAGCTAAGTGTAGCACTGTGGAAAAATGATACACACACACACACACACACACACACACACACAGTTGCCCCCCACACTCGCAAATTTGACATTTACAGTTTCAGTTATTCACAAGCTGGCAATAAACAATTAAATGAGGATATTATTTGGAGTTTTACAGATGACACATAAGCTAAAAATATATGAATAGTAAAAAGTATTTGCATTGCATAAATAATATATGCATTTGTGTTAGTTAATATTTGCTAGTGTAAGTGTATACCGTTTCTTTAGTATTAAAAGCATCTTAGTCTCAGCAACCCGTCTCACTAGTGTTAGCTGTCTTTGTGACCATACAATCTCATATTTCTTGCAATAAATTTAAAATGATAATTTAGTATTTAAAATAACAGCTTTGAAGCATAGTTTTCCCAGTAAAGGGACACCTGTACTTCCACCCACGGTTATAACAGGTCCCTGTCATGTTCTGTGCTGTAGCTTCACTGATGGACATCACTCTGTATGGTCAGGAGATGCCATGAAGGGGACCTTCAAGCGCTAGAGGGAAGAGTTTGTTGAGTATACAGTGAAACCTGAGCTGAACTGAACGGCCATCCTGTTCACTAACTGTTCCTCACACATCACCACAGGCATCATACACGACCAACAGCCATTGTCCTCATGATCACGGTATATAGCTTATATAGAAAGTGCCCCAGAACTGCCTCCTTTAACAATGAGAGGCTTTTAGCTCTGTTACTGCATTGGCTGACATTCCTTAATGTCAGAGGTACTTTTATTCATCAAAGTAAAAAAATGCTTTCTAGCTGACTTAAGAATACTAACACTAAAAACTAGGTAACAGGTAAGGTTGGTAAATTCATTCTAAAAGCTAACAAATGCTAGTGAATAATAAGAGTTTACACAGCCTTCTCTTCAAACTCTCCAAACTTGGGGAGTACCTAATATGTGATGGGAGACTGTTCCACGGTTTGGAGGAGGATGTAATATGAAACATGCATTAACCATCTTAAAGGTTTCAAAAAATGCTTCAAACCATGCCTCTCAGCAGACACATTAAAGAAGAATTTGGATCCTTGTTGTGAGCAGGATATTTATAAATGTAACAAGAGTTTATCAAATCTGATGGCCAAAATCCCATCAGATTACTTTTGAACAGCTGGGCTCTGGTTCTTTAATTGGAATTAGCTATGATCCATCCATTTACTTAACTGTCTTATCCAATTCAGGGTCATGAGAAGCCTGGAGCCCAACCCAGGAAGCACAGGGCAGGGGACACCCTCCAACCCATCACAGGGCACACGCACACACTACAAGCCATTTGGATACACCAGTCAAGCTAACCTGCATGTCTTTGGAACGTGGGAGGAAACTGGAGGACCTGGACAAAACCCACATGATAATGCAAACTCTGCGCAAAGAGACCCAGGGTGGGAACAAAACCTCAGGCCCAGTGGTGCGAGGCGACGGTGCTAACCACCACCACACCATTCTACCTCAGCTATGATATCCTGTCCAAAGTTACTGAGAAAACAACTCTAAACAAATGTATGTCCATCATGAAATACATTGCTTGTCCTCACTATAGTCCTGTGGTGAAACAGAGAAACAGACTTGTGCAGGCCGTGGCTGGCTATGAAATGTCACCAAAGGTAATTTCTAACAGCCATAAGGCACTGTAATGTCATTAATCTTGCGGTGGTGACCCTTCTTAACTTAAAAATCTTAGTATAGTTTTTAGGTTCTGCAAAGTCATCTGGTTTCATTCAAGGTTTTTGTACATTTTGTATTTTCAACATTGTGTCTGTTTTATCTTCCTAGCAGTTTTAAATGTACGGTTTGTTTTGTCTGAAATATCTTTACTTTTGTTTTGGAAAAATAAAGTTTTTTTCTATATCTATATACAGCCAATTGCTCCTATTTCCATCTTCATGGGAATAACACTTTAACTGCAGCCATTTACATCACATCCCAATGCTCTTCCATGGGCCAGTGGATTAATCATCACAGATGACCACTCAGAGCAGCTTGCTGCATGGTGTTGCCTTCTCTTCGCTCAGTCATACACGCTGTGAATGTGCCACACACCAGGCAGTGAAGGGGCTCAGCGTATGGATTAAAACATGGAAGGTTGCTGACTCAAACACTACCTGAAACACTTCCACAGTCATTAATTTTCCAAAACCACTTATGCCACTCAGTCCTACAGGGCATGATGTAATATCTGCCTTCTCAGGATTTAAACAGCTTTTAATGACAGACATACTGAAATATACATAAGAACCAAAGGCACATTTCAGCTTCAGCACTGAGACTGTCCAGTGTCATGTGCCAGTTAGACAGAAGTATAATCCCCACCATTTAACAGGGGCTAAATATCCAGTCAGTATAACCCCCGACAGTAAACCTGACCCATGTCATTGACCTTACTGTAATGCCTTCACAGAGCTTTCTGTCTGGTGTTCACTAATATCAGAAAACATTAATTATGTCAGCCGAGATTTAATGGCAGTTACTGTACTCACTAGAGAATTGTGTTGCGCTTCCTAGATCATCAGAGCCACATTGTTATAGAAACCCTGAAGCACTGGACATCTGAGCTGAAAGCTCCGTTTTTACACTGGAAATATAAGGAAGTATGGAGCTCTGTACTATTTTATAGTAACACTGAAACGGAAGAAAAAACACTGTATGAAAACATCAATTGTAATGCCATAGATTTATAACTATTAATTTTGATGCTTAAGCCATTCACAGTGCAATAACACACAAGGAAAATGAAACAGGTTTTTACTTTTGAGATTACAAAACAAAGGCACTTAATCTCAAAGGATTAGAAAATTGACAATAAACATGAATTAAGTGTACTGAGTACTCATCATGCTTTCTGTTATCATGTGAAACTGTGTTTGCTCCAGAAGGGGGCGATCCAGTCACTGATATCAGCTCAGGTCAGGGTCTGTAGAATTACAGTCACCACTTCACATTCGTAATGGTTGGGGGGAGGACCCCCACACATGTTAAAATTTAGCAATAATACTAAAAACAGACCCTCGACCCCCCAACACCCCAATTTACAACAGTCTGCTACCCTGACCAATAACATAAAGTGTATTTATTATCAATTTCTGAACAAACAATATTGTACTATTGTACTCTGCATTTCAAATTACCTTGTTATTTCATAAATATATTTTTTGATATAATATACAAACGATTTGTCCAGCAGGGGTTGCACAGCCAGTTGATCTTGAACCCCCGGCCATTTGCGACTTCCACTCCTCCACTGTCACCTGACTTTAAGTATTTAAACTGTTGTTAGTTCCTTCTAATAACTGGTAATTAAATCCTGTAAAGTGCCTTGAGGCAACTTTTTGCAAAAGGCGCTATAAAAAAATAAACTGAACTGAATGCTGAATTTAACATACACATACAGCATACAATTTTAAGGATATTTTGAATGCCATTTAACACAAATTTAACAAACAAAAATATTATATATAAAACATATTAATACACTTAACACTTTCAGTATGCAAGCAAAAAAAGAACGAAGAACAGAGAAATCACACGATTAGGTAAGGGGGGGCCTCGAACAGACAGACACACAGACTGCGTGACTAGGTAAGTGGGGGTCTCGGACAGACAGACACACGGACTGCGTGATTAGGTAAGTGGGGGTCTCGGACAGACAGACACACGGACTGCGTGATTAGGTAAATGGGGGTCTCGGACAGACAGACACACAGACTGCGTGATTAGGTAAGTAGGGGTCTCGGACAGACAGACACACAGACTGCCCAATTAGGTAAGTGGGGCCTCAGTGTGTCTGCTCAGGCCTGGGACAAGATGATCTCTAAAAGCCATCCCTCCTGAATTCCAGCAGATAGTTTGATAAATTAGAGGGTCCAATTGGGCCATCTGTTGACCTGGGGCCCAGGACGACTGACCTGGTGCTCCCGCAATGTTGGCCACCCTGGGTAAGGGGACTTAAGTTGAGAAAGCTCATTAACACTGTTTTGAACATAAACTTTTAATATTAAAAGACACATTACGCAAGGCAGCACGGTGGTGTTGTGGTTAGCACTGTTGCTATGCATCCTCCAGGCCTGGGGTTCAATTCCTGCCTTGGGTTTGTGTGCGTGGAGTTTGCATGTTCTTCCTGAGCTTGGTGGGTTTTCTCCAGGTGCTCTGGTTTTCTCCCACAGTCCAAAGACATGCAGGTTAGGTTGATTGGTGTGTCCAAATTGCCCATAGTGTGTGTGTGCGCTGTGGTGGGTTGGCACCCTGCCCTGGGTGTCCCCTGCCCTGCACCCTAGGCGTTCTGAGATGGGCTCCAGGCTTCCCCGTGACCCTCACTAGGCATAAGCGGTTAAGATAATGGATGGATGGATACATTATGC
Source organism: Chitala chitala (assembly GCA_025773905.1). Taxonomy (NCBI): domain Eukaryota; kingdom Metazoa; phylum Chordata; class Actinopteri; order Osteoglossiformes; family Notopteridae; genus Chitala; species Chitala chitala. The sequence continues at coordinate 5,624 of JABJVR010008354.1, read as the reverse complement.
AGTTACACCAACAAATACTCTAACATACCAGTTATATTCGTATTTGGTTTTATTGGTAATCTCCAAAAATATTCCCAATTAATTGTTCACAAACTTGCGAGTAACTGAAACTGTGAATGTGAGATTTACGAATGTGGAAGGACGACTGTACTTTGGTATTCCTCAAATGCCAAGGAACCAAGCATGCAGACCGTTATTGCATTTTGAGAAGATTTAAAAACAGTAATATCTATATTAAAAATCAATTTATGCCAGACATTGTATAAAACAGAATTATGTAAATTTTACCCACTTCAGGCATATGTTCTGAGCCCTAGACAGCTATTCAATGTTATATCCTATATGTAATTAAAAATATATTAATACATTTTCTAAATTAAACAATTCACAGTAAACATAGTATTGCTGAAATACAGAGATTGTATTATACATGGCTTTAACAATGTGTATGATATATAGTAGCAGTACAGGCATTCACACACACACACACTTGCTATATATACTGTATATGGATATAGTGTAATAATACCACTTGAACCTGTGAGTATTTGTTGGCAGCTAGCACTGGAAAATCTTTAAACAGCCTCTGCTGACAGCCCAATCAATATAACTTAAAAGATGTTCTTTAATTGCTTTTGGCTGGCAAAACATGATGCTCATTAACAATCAATGCTGACGTGTTCATATACCCAAGTTAGAAGGACTGACCTCTCAAACTTGGACAGAAAAATATGGAAATTACGTAGCTGTCTCAGTCCCCTGGTCTCATGGGTGATAGTACTGTGAAATGTATGGTGTACGAAGCACAGCGTGTCATCCCTGCGTGGCCAGAAACTGCTGGAAGGGTACTGAAGCAAACAGCAAGCTGTCTTAGGGGGTTCTACTCCATGTTTGTGTTTTTCTCATTCTTTAGATTTTCTGAAGGAAGGAATGTTGTTTACCCAAAAATGGGAATCTTAAAGAGATTGCATTGGTTATAAATCAAATCAATGTCTCCTGAATTGCAGGTGCAAATTCCACTAAACCATCAATACATTTCTCAGAAAAGTCACATAAATCTCCAGAGGAAAATCATAAAAGCAGACTTTAGAACAACAGTCCTTACTATCTGAAATAATTCTGACATATAGTACCAGCGACCAACAAGTGAGCTGAAATGTTTGACTTGTACTGTACACAGTGTAGTGGAAATAACCCGTGGTCTCTTCATGACTTTGTGAATTACTCATACTTTATTAGCTGATATTCCGTTCTCTTGAATATTCTAATTCAGTTTGCATCAGGTCAAACAGAGCAACAATTCAAATGTTCTATTCAAATGTAAGACTTACAGAACCCATAAAGACAACAGAAATTTAATTAATATTGTTTTTATATAGCGCCTTTCACAAAGTGCACTTAACAAAACTGAATACAAAAATCAACACAAAGGTAAAGTCAGAGGAAGTACGTTACAGTACTTCCACATTGAAAAGTAGGATTTAAGCTGCTGACTGAAGTGTAGCATCATAGATTTGGCTTTCACACAAGGGTTCTTTATCAGTTTACAGAAATGTGCTACTAGACCTGGCAGACAAATGGACTTTATATGGATATTCACAGTTAGACAGTCCTTATATAGATTCTGTCCTGTATAATGTTAGCATTCCCAATGGAGTTTAGCACTCTGTCAACCTTGAACTCGTAGATGTGTTTTTCTCTCCACACTGTGGAGTCTTTAGTTCCTCTCCTCTGTTGTCTTCTGGCTTTTAATTTTAATTTTAACTTTACCTTAAACCTAACCCATGTTCTGTCTTCTATTTCCATAACAGTATTCCACCATGAAGAAACTCTGTTGAAACGGGCGCTATATACAAACAAACTGAATTGATTTATAAACATATTTAGCTCTAGAATGTTAGTCAAATCAACCTCACACAAAAAGTTCCCACTGGTGACCTATTCAAATGCATTTGAAGTCTGATATTGCTACTTTTATTGTTAAAGAAATCAAATTTTAATTATTAACAGAATGTAGTTATTATACTTTATTTACTTAATTAGCCACTGTCTAAAAATAAGTGGGGCTTATGTTGAGACTATGTAGTATCCACAATATGTAGCATATTGTGAATTGTTTATTTTGCATTGTGCACTGGTCTGTGTTGTGTTATGTGTATACTGAGAATTTATTTTGTATTGTGTATTGCATGTCAGGGGACTTCAACTATAATTTCATTGTCAAAAGCCAAGCATGATAAACTCATAGTTTGTTGTTTCCAATAAGGTTTCAGTGGTATAGTCACTTATCACATTACACCCCATTACACCTGGCTGTTCTAATGTTTTTGACTACCTGCCTAACCACAGTATTGTTTATGTGTAATTTCATTAACACCTGTGGTAGAAACAAGATTTGTTTTTTATACTAACTGCATACATTTTTGTGAATTTGCCATATGAGGGATTTGATCTAAAATGTAGAGCATACATGTATAGTAACATAGTAAACTAAGAAACAAAAGTAGACTGGAGTTACAGTCAAGCATGTACATCTGGTATCAATGCTGGTAGGAAATAAATTAACCCCCTTAAACATACAAGGGACCATTTGATACTCCCACAGTATAGGTAGGGATATGTACCTACAGTATGTACCCAACTCTACACCCTTGATTACAGTTCTGCCAGCTTAGAAGTGCCATACTCACAGCAGAGAGAACATGCAGTATAGCAAGCGAATGATGAGTACAATGAGCAGAGGGATTGCACAGGAGGTGGATAAAGAGCACAACAAGCAGAGAGATCACGTAGTACAGAAAGAGTAGAGGAAAAGCAGAGCCCAGGTGGTAGATATACAAACTAGGAACTTAAATGTAGAAATAGTACTATACACAGAGCAGAGATGTAGTGTAGAGCACAGGAACTGTCAAGTCAAATTTATTTATAGAGCGCTTAACACAAAGTTGACCAAAGCGCTTTACAGATCATAAAAATAGAAAATAAAACAAATAAGATACAAAGTACTAAAAAGAAAATACATATCAAGTACAATGAACATCAATAAAAGGAAAAATACCAACAAGCTAAAATACCAGTGCGATTGCAAGAAAAGCACTCAATACCCCCTTGTGCCAATGTCAAATGCCACAGAAAATAAATGCGTCTTTACATTTGTTTTAAAAGAGGCCATATCAGGGGAAGATCTGACAGAGAGTGGAAGAGAGGTCCATATCTTTGGGGCAGAACAGTTCATACAGTATGACAGTATATAGTAGTAAATATAGTAGTAAAAATAGTAGTAAAATGGCAATACAGATGACAAAGAGAGCATTCTGACAGGAAGTTTAAAATGAAAGACTGGAGGTATAGAACAGCACAGAAGCACAGTACAGAACAGGGATCCAAATATTAGAACATTGTTCTGAGGAAGAACCGATTACCATTGGTCAATGATTAACTTGTTAACCGACCAGCCACCAATCATGCTCATTAAAAAAACACCCAATGATGCTTTTATTTTAAGAATTTACTTCCAATTATAAAATATTTGTTCAGCCCTTGCAAGAAGCAACAATGTAGTCTGTGCAACTTTTAACACCAAATGGTTTTTAGTTGTTTTCTCCCAGCAGAAAAAGATTTTTTTTTTACCATATTTGTTTTCCTGGTCATCGGCCATCTCGTGTTCACCCTCACTGGCAGTGACCACAACACTCCCCTCCATCACTGTTAACATTTCATGTAATTATGCCCATCGCTATGGACAGAAGGGTTGGCTGTCCTGTACCTGTCAGAGATTCTCTATGTTTCTTGCTGATGTCATACTGCATCAAAGCTATAACTAGTTTATAACCAATATGTACAAGTCAGATATAACTTTTAATGAAAATTTATAAATGGCTGCTTCAAGTATCTACTGTTAATCTTACTTACAGTGAATTCATTTTTAACCAGTAGCACTTTATTTATAAACAATTTATTTGGTGATTAATGGTAAACTGATTACATCCCTATAGAAACAGAAGAGTGCAAACGTAATCCAGTTTGGAGTAAAGATTAGTACAGAGAACAGACTAAAGTAAAGACTGGTGAAGCATGATAACATACAGACTCGTATTGACACAGTGCAGCAAAGACAGTGTGGTGCAGTGTTGACACAGTGCAGCAAAGACAGTGTGGTACAGTGTTGACACAGTGCAGCAAAGACAGTGTGGTGCAGTGTTGACACAGTGCAGCAAAGACAGTGTGGTACAGTGTTGACACAGTGCAGCAAAGACAGTGTGGTGCAGTGTTGACACAGTGCAGCAAAGACAGTGTGGTGCAGTGTTGAAACAGTGCAGCAAAGACAGTGTGGTGCAGTGTTGACACAGTGCAGCAAAGACAGTGTGGTGCAGTGTTGACACAGTGCAGCAAAGACAGTGTGGTACAGTATAGCTAAACATACAACAGTGCAAGCCTGTACATTATACAGCAGGTACAAATAAGATACTAAATTCAATTCAATTCAATTTATTTTTATATAGCGCCTTTCGCAACAAATGTGCCTCAAAGCGCTTTACACAGGAAATTGCAAATATTGAAGAATTAATACAAATGAATGAAGCCAGACAACAATGGAGGAGAGGAACCAAAACTGCAATTCATTACAGACAGTAAACTGCTGGCACAGCACATCACAAATGACAGAGCTAAGCTCATAAACATTCACACACACACACACACACACACACACACACACACACACACAAAGACACACATCTGCTGTACACATAGCACTTTTTGTCTGGGAATAATGTAAACTTTGTATTCCACAATGATTGGGGAAGAGTGTGTTTATACCCTGGCACCTGGCAGACAAGAGACAAACAGTAAAAACAAGACTAGACACTGTTTTTCGGTCTTGTTTCTGCTGTGACAATCAGAAGAAAAGCAGGTTCCCCCTCTGTGACAATCAGATGAGAAGCAGAATCCCCCAGCCTTGAAGAGATGAACTTCCACAGACACTCACAGTAATAAATCAGATGCTGCTAGACCAGATGAGTGCAGAGCAGGACTGAGATGGATGGGGAATTAGAATCGGATGCAACAGCACCTTCATTCACCGTCTGTATGCCAACCAAGTATGCCAACCATGAGATGTTCACGACGTTTTGGTATGCTGAGAAACACATTAGCAGGAATGTGCAGTGATTAAGTGCAGTGCTTGTCTGGTATTATGGCACAGTGATCAATTAATTAATTATTTATTTATTATTAATTTGTTGTATAGTCATCGTTGTATGATCAAAATATCATGTCAGATCATATTAAATACTGTCATTTCATTCCTATGCATAAATATCTCAGTATTTCAATATTTTACTGCCATCTGTAAAAAAACAGCAACCTTACCAACATAAATTTACTAAACACACCAATAAATACAGTATATTCACATTGTTTCAATAACATATTTGCAAAGGAAATGTATGCAATTAAGTGGCAGACTGATAGAGCTGCTGTAACACTGATGGCCGCAAAGTAAACCACACATATAGTCTTTAGCACAACATCACTGTCTCTGGTGTTCTGTAGCGTGTGTGTACTGTGAGCACACCAGTGTACCTGTGCATTGCCTTTGGTGTACTGTGTGTGTACTGTGAGCA
>JABJVR010008353.1:0-10722 GCA_025773905.1 Chitala chitala | reverse complement strand
AGACCCAAGGTGGGAATTGAACCCCAGGCCTGGAGGTGCACGGCGACAGTGCTAACCACCACGCCACCGTGCCGCCTTTAATGTGGAAAATGTTTTTAATTAAAACTAATTAAAAATTAAAACAAACAAAAATGACTCAAGTGCAGAGAATTCTTCACTGAGCATAAAATTACAAAAACTGTTATCAAAAACTACAGTGAAAGTACAGGCAAGAGTCCAAAAGCCCAGGCAATTCTGAACTGAAATGAAGACAGGGGCAAGCAAGAAACAGAGGCAAAGACCATAGAAAAATGCAGAGAGGCCAGAGAGAGGAATTAGGCACAGAGAAAACTGCACAAGCTCAGTCCCTGTTAAACAAATTTGCTATACCTGACTAAGCAGGGTATAGAGAATGCCAGTTAAACAGGGTAAGGGAAAAGTGACAACGTGTGAGATCAATGATTTGACTGGGGGGATGGCAGCCAGGGCATGAGTCTGTTTTCAAAGTCAGCAATCTGGACTGTCTGATAATTTGACAGTCCCTTTGAACGATGTTGATTTGTACTAGTTCTCAACAAAGTTGTTACAGCCGTAGGACACACTGTATGTATCTGTTATGTCTCTTGGTATGTCTTTTCATTCTGTTTTGCACTTCCACTTTTGTACATCAGCTGAGGGTGCCTATTTGACAGGGTTGCTGCCAGTCAGTCATCTTTGTCATGGTAATCCATGGGGTAATGATGGACTGACACAAAATAAGACAATTCTGAAATCTCTTTAAATCCGTGGTTCTTTCTTGTCTTTGTGCTCTTCACTCAGACACTCTGATATTATTTCCATTCGACAATTAGATCATGTTCCGTTTTCTGTATATCTTAGTCTCTTTATTGGGTAATGATAAACTGGTGTAGCCATTTTACTTGATGTCCTGTTTATTAGTGGTGCATGTTGTATATCTCTTTCTTGTTAGAATGGGATTAGGGACAGATTTACGGGCCCTATCCCAGGTAGAATATATTCTTTCTATAGCACACCAGGTTTACAAGTGGATGCCACTCAATTTTTAATTTCACACCTTAGAGTAGTCATGTTTAGGTTTTTGTTTTTGTAGTTTGTTGTGTTTGTTTTACCTAGTGTTGTTTATTTCTTTTATTTGTCATTGCTTCCTTCCCTTTACCACTTCCCTTGTTTTGTCTTTATATTTTGTAAATACTGTATTATTTGTTGATTTGTTAATATATTCACCTCTTGTCCACTTTGTGCTTTTCATATAAGCCACCTGTCCAGTTTGTGCACTGCCATCACCATGCCACATATTCCATTATTTGCAGCTCTCCCACACCACATACACTTGCTGGGTACACTGCATACCACCTTAGGCAGTAACAAAAGTATTTGAAAAATTTCAGCTTGTTTAATTTTAAAATAGCAATATCAGTGAAGAAAATCAAGATCAAGCTGAGCATTTCAATTTTAACAATTTCTCCTGCAAAAAATATGTTTATGATCAGATTTATGATATTATTAAAATACATGTAATTTTCTTTCAAAATATGTAGCTATTTCAGATACATTTCCACATGTGAATTATTATACCTACTTTATTGGATCCTTGTAGTTTTCACTGCTCTTGTCTATTATGTGTAAATGCATCATTCAATTTATGCATAAGATACAAGATTTCCATTGCAGTTACTGGACTGTTTGTTGGGCACACCTCCTGAGAACCTTATCCCCTAAATTATATGCGTCCATGCTTTTTCCACCTACAGTGGCCGGTACTCAGCTTGCTTTACATTAATGACAGCTTACATACTCAGGGCATGTTTCTGCTGCCAGCTCATGACCAGCACAATCACCTTATTAAACACATAATTCAATTAAGCTTTTCAAGTTGTCAGAAGCTGTTCGTACACAAATGACAGTATATAGCTTGATAAATAAATAGCAATACTTTTTGTTATGTCTGTGGGATTCTTATTCGGAGGACACAGAATGCATTGTTTTAATTTAGAACTAGACATGAGACACTTTGAATGTCCAACATGGTTCAGCAAAAGAGGTGGATATATTCAATGTCAAAGGATACAGAGTGTAAATAAGGTGCCCTTCACAATGATTTGATGTCAAACACAATCCAATTGCTTTTCCAAGTGGATCAATTTCCCATGATATGAAGTAGTTGTGGTCAACGGGAGGTGAGGCTCATAAAGCCATCAAACACCTGAAGATCAATGAAAAATTAAGTTGACAAATGATCCTGCATAATGTCTTACACAGACACCATTCAGACAAGAAGCTGTTGTGAATTACCTGCATAACACTGATAGAACAGTGGAATCTCAGCCACCTAATCAAAGACAGTCGCCGGTGTCTTTCAAATGAAACATGAAAAGATATGTTTACAGAAACCAAAATGAACATTTCATTTATAACGAGATGCTATTGCCAAATGCATTAAGATTTCTTAACTACAGCTGTTATACAGTAGATTATCCCTAACTTGCAGGGAAATTAAAAAGTGTGTATTTTGATTTTCTTCATTTTTATTAAAGTGCAGATTTCCCTGTGCAGACCTGATTTATATTTACATCCTGCTGAAATAAGTCATTTTAAACAGAAAGAATTTGTGTGGCTAGCATACCAGATGCCTGGCTGTTGTAGTTGAAAGGTGCCTATGCTGATTGTGTATGAGTGTGAGTGAGAGAGAGAGAGAGAGAGAGAGAGAGAGAGAGAGAGACAGGGGGGACTTGTAGTGAATCCCCCAGGGCCAAAGGAATTTTACTCTGGGGTTTCTGTAGCCCTGCTGTATATCATGAGAAAATTCTTTTCTGGTCATGTAATACAAGAAATAAGCATGTAAAATAAACCAAATCAACATGTTGCAGCTAAAACTCTTTTAATTGATCCTAGTTTCTTCTACCAGTTTCAATTGCCGACCTGCAAAATGTCAAGACCAGAAAAATTATGTGCTACAGAAAGCAGGACCCCAAATCTGAATCACAGTATAATTCCTTATATAAAAGAACCTCCATGTGAAATTAACATGCACTATAGAATTTTTTTAGACACCTACACTGTATCTCACTGTGAAAATAAATCAGTGATTTTTGTTTGCCTACAACAATTGAAGTACATATTATCAATATGTTAATTTAGGTAGTTAATTGCATTATGATGAAAACTGTCACCATTACATGTTACAATCATCCCATGACTACTAATGCAGTCCTTTGTAGTGTCTTCCATCAATCAATAAATTCAATTGTCACTGTGATTGATTTGTCACTCAAAGCCTAATCCAGCATTGTAGTCTTCTCAAGCAGCACAGGACCAATAATGGGGACTTTACTACCTCACTTGCTAAAACCATAGCAGAAGGCCTGCAACAATGTCTGAATTATTTTAAGGATGAAGGCGTTTGTTATCTATGCTAAAATCCCCTGACTCTAGACTGCACGTCAGTTTATCCCTGCCCCCCCCAGATGGTTTTAACTGTTGTTTCTGCTATATCTAATTGCTGACAATCAGAAGGTTGCTTTTCCCCACCTTCAATGCTAGCAATGATTTTGCGTTTCTCACTTGCAGTAATAGCCCTCTTCTTATGTGTCGCCATTTTGCAAAAACATTTTTGAAAAAGAGTAAGTGAGCGATTATGTACTAACCAGTGACTTAGAAGTGGATATTTTGCGCAAAAGTACTTAAAAGAGAAAACTTTAATTCTTATAGCTGTGTAGGCCTACCTAATAGTGTATGTAAATGTAAATTTGACTGTGCAATACAATGTTAGAAAGCAAATCTGCTCTACAGTATATCCAAGCGTACACACTATCCTGGGTACTTACTGATCCAGTCCGAATGTGTACGGTATATAACTTGTTTTTATTATAGTTTTTCTTGTGTATGGCTTTTGCTATCCTATTTTGTGATTCTACTTCTGTAATACAGAATGAATGAGGTTCTGACCCACACCAAACTCACTAAAATTAAGGTATTTCCCTTAATGCATAATCTTTTGGAATAGTTATTAGCTTAATGCTTTAGTGTTTGGGATCGTAGCCCTCCCTCCCTGACAATGAGGTGCTAAATGTCAGAGCGCCAGTTTTTGGTCCTCCAGGCTGTATAGGCTGGGCCACTGTTGACAAACAGTGAGGGAGCTTAGCGGCAGGTGACAGGGGACTGGTGATGAAATGCTGGAGGAGCAAAACATGAAAGAAAAGATGAAATTGGACTGAAGGGGGCAGATAAAGGCAATAAGTGACAAGATTTTTTTTGTTGAGTGATGTAATAGAGGCTGATTCACTTGGGGGTAGGTTTTGGGGAATTGGTGTCCAAGGGAATTGGTGTCCAGGTGTGGGTGGGTAGCAAATCCTTATCACCCAGGTAAAACAGTCATTTCGGGTGGTGTTGATGGTGGTGCCACAAATGGTTCTGCTGGTTGATGGATGAGACATTGGGTCCTGACAACAATGGGCCAATTTCTGGGCATCGTGACCTTGGGTTCCTGGTAGGTGAAGAGAGGGTCTAGCTTCCCTCAACTGATGAGAAATTGAAGGCGTCAGAGGTGTATAGGTGCTGGTAGAGCTCCACCCACAAGAAAAACCACCTCCACAGGTTTATGTGGGACTAAGCAATGTATCACAAGGACATACCCAGCTTCTTTTTAACCTGTTTCACTTTACCATTACTCTGGGGGTGGTAGTCAGAAGACAGACTGACAGTGGAAGCAGCCCTATGAGATTATTAATATATGAATGCCACCATGACTTGGACTAGCAAGAGAAGAATATACTTTGTGCTATAATTCAAGAAAGGTTTAATGAGTGAAGTGAGCCTGTATTCCCTGGTTTGTGAAATTCAATCTCAAGGCTAAACCAGATGACCAGTGTGTGTACCTGACATCCAGCAGCATTTGTATTAGCTTATGACAATTTAAGTCTTTCATACAGATGATTTTGTTTCATATGGCTGAAAGAACTGAGACAAGTATGTCAATCTAGAGTTCACAAAAAGGTTTTCCTTCCAAAATTGTTCATTGACATTTCATGTTTCTTAACACCTGTATTCAAAGCTGGGAAACAGCTGGCCTTCCCCACAAGAATACCTACTGGAATCTTGCCTACAGATCATGACTGGAAAATGCTATGAACTTGGCAAAACTCAGGTTATCATTTCCATAGCACGTTGCAATGACCACCCTCAGACCAGGCCTAGTCATATGGTCAGACTTTACAAAACATGCTATCCTAGTACAGTTTACAGGAGTGGAGGACCACTTTGAGGAAAATGTCAGCTCTCCAAGTATGAAAGCCTAATTACCCATTGCAGACAATCTGGATAGAAAGTAAAGTGATTGCCTGTCAAAGTTGGCTATATGGGGTTCACGGCACAACCACTAATCTGAGCCATATTAGGCTTCAAAAAGAAGATGAAAAGAAGAACCATGAGTGAAACTTCCAGTGCTCTCCAGTGCTGCACAGAGAACTTTAAGTTGGTTTAAACTCAAAGGAGCAGAACCTTGAGCTGACTGTAATTAGCTTTTTGCCAGCTGGATACAAGCAGGGGTCTGATCAGCCCTTGTCACCTGGGGGAAAGGGTATGATTTTCAAAGATCCAAATATTCCACAAATCCCAAGCACACCACTTTTTTTCCAGGGAAGAAAAAAAAAAAAAAAAAAAACTTTACTGTGTTTGTAATTTCATTATTCCACTCTTTGCTGACACATAAATCTGAGATTTATCCATTTATGTAATTGTTTATGTTTTGAAAAATTACATTAAAATCTCAAGTGTGGTACTCCTCTGGGTAGTTCAGATAGCCATGTACAAGGGTATACATTTATGCATAGCATGTTAGAGTGTGGAATTAAGTGTTGCTCTTGAAAATTTACGTAAAGATGGCATCCTTCCTGTGCATATTAGGGTATACTGTGGGTGTTCACACATTGTGTGAAGATGAATTTCTGAGACTAGGTTTGCCCAGTATAAGAACGTAAGTGCCTTTTAATAGGTTTTCTCACTGTGTTGCTTGAGATAGGCATCATGCCATCTTGGTAAGGATAGTTTTAATATGAGTGACCTAGAAAGTTTTATTTTACCTTATAAATGAGGCACAAATACTATTCCTATAACACCCCTCCAGTTTATGAGAAATGGTATAACCTTTTGCCTTGCTCAACTCATGGGAGATTTTTACCACATATACAGTAGTTTTCCCATTGCTCTCCAAGCATGCTATGAGGTATGATGTCAAGCAACCATATCACCCTCCATACCTTCCCACAGCAGTGAAAGACCAATTTTTGTGTCTAAGATGACATTTTTACACCAAGACAAATTAAATTTAACATTATTGTACAATTTTAATTGCATGCCACATTGTGATGAATGCTTTTGGACAAGGAAAACCTACTGAAATTGCACTGACTTAAAAGTCATAAGTTATACAAATCCAGTTTTCCATTGTAACTAATCAAAAGAGTGGGAGACAAGACTTTCTCATGTTTAATTTATCTTTGCAGTCTAATTTCCTGGAGGGTTGAGAGTAAAACTGATATATTCTAGCATTTCCCTGTCGGATTCCTGCCTACTCTTACTATAATTATAGTCTTTTTATGCTTTTTGTGTGCCAGAGTGAAAGTGATTGAAACATGACATCTTACATTCACAGCTGAATACAAGAATAAAACTTCAAATCCACTTTTTGTGCCCTGATGGCAATAAGAGATGCCATCATCTTTGAAAACAACTTTACCGCATAGTTTCTAATGGTGCATACAACTCAGAGAATCGTAAACCTAAATGCAACAGGGATAGAAATTCACCATTTAGACAGTTGCAGAATGGTTGAAATGTACATTCATTTTAGAAGGAGTATCTAAGAGAGGTCTTCGTCCTCTTCATTAACTGAATGTCTAAAGCAGACTCGGACATGGACATCCTAATAGCTCTATATCCATTGCAATGCTCCATTTCTGCTCATTAGATTTACAAGGTACTTTTGTTTGAATACTCACTTTTTGGCAGCCTGAATCCACTAGCAGCTACAGTCTTGCAGCTTCAGACCAATAGTAAGAGCAACCCAGGATTTCTATAATTAATAGGGCCATCATTTTGAAACTTAAAACTCAGTGAAAAGAGGGCAGCAGACAGCACACCCACATACACACATGCACACACACACACAGACACATGCACTTGGATAACTTAAGATGGCAGCATCCTTATTTTCATAATTTCATGCCAGATGGTGAGAGAAAGTGATTTTAAGAAATAAGGGTGATAAATGACTTTAATTTATTTAAAATCTATTTAGAATGATTCGATTCATTTAATGAGTTCATTGAGTGAGGAGGGGAACAGCACTAAAAAGCCTCAGACTTTATTGATAATGATAAATTATTCAGTGTATCATTTATAAAAGAAGTAAAACAAATCACACATCTGCTGGTATAGGAAAAATGAAGAGTGTCACCCATCCCATGAAAAGAAAATGCTCCGGCATTCCCTGAAAATGTGCCTCATTTAAATTTCCAGTCCTCCAGCACTTCATTCACTTTTGTTTTCTAAAGCAACTCTTTAAATGTTTGGATGTTTAGAGTGAGGCGGGGTGGCTGGCTGATAAATCTACAAAGATCAATGAGGATGAAAACCACACAGATGAATAATCAATCTGAAGTTCATTCATCAAAACTGGAACCACATGCTCCTTCTTGCTGTACTATCAGCCATTTCACTATTTCTGTTCTGATTTACTCTTACAAAGAATATGAGTGCTCTCGGTTGTTTACAATTCACATTCACCGTTAGTATGTGTCGGTAAATAATGTGTTTGTGTGGGTAGTTCAGTCCAGTGTAGTGCTTTTTTATTTGATTTTGTGTGTGTATTATAGCGTGTTTTCTTGTGGCGGAAGGGAGTTCTCTAAGTTCATATACCTTGTGATGAAGTCAGTTGGTCACTTAGTCATCTTCTATACTGCTTCATCCTGTTAAGGGTTGCAGGGAAGCCTTGAGCCGATCCCAGGACACAAAAAACGCAGGGCAGGGGACATCTAGGGCGGCAATCCACTGCAGCCTGTGATGAAGTGTCTTCTCTAATGTATTCCCTACTTTAATGATGATCCAGCTGTCTAATATACTGTTGTTCCTCCTCATGTCACCAAAACAGCTCTCTTCCACCAAGGCATAGACTCTACAGGACCTCTGTAGGGGTCCTGTGATGTTTGGCACCAAGACATTAGCAGTAGGTCCTTTAAGCCATGGAAGTTATGCGTTAGTGCTGCTATGGATTACACTTATTCCAGCACATCCCACATATACTTCATAGGACTGCGATCTGGGGATTTTGGAGGCCAGGGCAACACTTTGAACTCTCCCTAATGTTCCTCAGATAATCACAAACAATTTTTGCAGTATGGCAGGGTGCATTATTCTACTGAAATAGTAGACCAGTACCATCAGGAAATACACTTGCAATTAAGTCGTCCTTCTTTGCAGCAATACCTAGGTAAGTGGTACAATGACATCCATATGAATGGCTTGATCCAAGGTTTCCCAGCAGACCATTGTTCAAAGCATCACACTCCCTCCACTAGATTGTCTTCCTCCCATAGTGCATCCTGGTGCCATCCTCTCCCCAGGTATGTGGCACATAAAGTATGTACTCGGCTGTCCACATGGTTTTAAAAGGTCTGATTCCGATGTGCCCATCGAAATAGCTTTGAGAGTGGACAGGGCACTCTGATCAGTGCTTGGCTGTGCAGCCCCATATGCAGCAGAGTGAGCTGCACTGTGTGTTGTGACACATTCCTCACATAACTATTTTTTAAAAATTTCTACAACTTTTGCTACAGGAGCCCCTCTGTCAGTTTGGACAAAGACTTTGTTGTCTTCAGCCATTAATGAACTCTGTTGTCATTCTGTGGTTGATCCTTCCTTGGACTACTCCTGGTAGATACCCACCACAGCTGACTAGGAGCACAACAAACCTTTCCATTTTGGAGATGCTCTGCCATAATGATTTATGTCTTCTCAAACTCACCAGGTCTTTACACCTGCACATTTCTCATGGATCAAGCACAAAAAAATGTGACAAGTAGTTGTAAAGATACTGTCTAATATATCCAAGACCTAAACAGCTATAATTTTTACAAGATAACCATTGTTATTTGCTTCACCTGTCATTGGTTGTATTGTTTTTGCTCATTGATGTGTATTTTCCATGATCATTTTAGGCTTTGAAACACAAACAAATTGTATGGATAGGTATTTTTTTATTTAAAATGGTATTGAAATAAAATCAAAACAGTTGCTTTTCTGACAGGTTTACGTTTTATTTCACAGAAAACAAAATTGCTTATAAGACCATTGCATCATAAGAAAAACACCAAATTTTATTGCCAAGGTTTACTATGAGTGATTAAAATTCTCTGTGTGCATAAAGTGCCTGAAAACCTTCACCTGTACTGCTACTAATGCCCACATAATAGTAATCTAATTTATTAAATTTAGGAGACTTCTGTGTTGGAAATGTTGTACCACACATCTGTTAAATAACAAGGTGAAATAATTGGACCAGTAATGCAACATTTATGTTTGTTCTCCCTTATGTATTGATTGCATGCATGTCACTTTCTAATGTAGAAGAATACGAATATTTGAAAAATATAAATTATTTTTCTACAACTTTCAACGATGACGGTTATCCAATAGGGCGTTTTTAAAAAGGTAGCAGAATAAAATTAAATCCAATGTTGAACAATACCATTTACAACTGCCAATTTACGTGCTTGAAAAACTGGATTCCTTGCAGCTTATTTTCCTAGCAACTGACAATAATGTGCATTTTCACAAGTCCCCCAGACAGAATCGATGTTTCCCTGACAGTGAGTTTAATCCACACTCCTCACCATCCTGATTTTTCATTTTATTCACAAGCTCACCTCTGTCCTCTCTTCTTCCTTGTGAATACAAATGAGCTTCTAAAGAATAGATAAATACATAAATACACATTTTGGTGCAGCAAAACAACTTTAAAAAGTATAAATTCTCTACTCCTGAATTAATAAAAGCAGACTGATGTGATGTATTAGTAGAGGAGAGGGTGTCCAGACTATCAGTCATCTGTTTTGCTTTTCAGTTCATGCTGTATCTTTTTTGTTCTATCACTTTTAAATTACAAGAATTTGCGCTAAGCATGTCATTTACATGCTCTCACTGTGGCTTCTCTTACCTGAAATACCCACAGTTTAACCATAGTAAAAAGACACTCATTTCATTAAGTTGTACTAACAGCACCATGTTAAACACCAAGATGTGTTTTCATGTTAGGGGTGTAAGTAAACTAATAATGAAAATTATAATGATGATTTAATATATTTGTATTTATATTTGCTCAGAATACCCTGCATTTTAAAAATGAAGGTAATGTGTAGTGCACAGTTTTTTTGTTTCGTTGACGCTGCAATTTGCACCCATGAGCATTTTGTACCATTACCCATCTGGTCAATGCATCACAGCTGTGTGGGTGCCTGTGTATGAATAAGAGTGAGAGAGAGAGTGAGTGTGTGTGTGTGTGTGTGTGTGTGTGAGTGTGAGAGAGAGAGAGAGAAAGAGAGAGAGTGAGTGTGTGTGTGTGTGTGTGTGTGTGAGAGAGAGAGAGAGAGAGTGAGTGTGTGTGTGTGTGTGTGTGAGAGAGAGAGAGAGAGAGAGTGTGTGTGTGTGTGAGAGAGAGAGAGTGAGTGT